>JAWQRP010002815.1:0-14664 GCA_033557875.1 Quadriops clusia | reverse complement strand
GTGTCCTTACGCATCGATGGAAAATAATTCAAATATCTCCTAAAGGGTGCGATTTAGGATGGTCACATGGGGCATCTTTTCTATTGTAAATTGAACGAGGATTAATATGCTGCAAAGTTATTAGAAACATTTTTACTAGTATTCAAATAGGTCAATAGGGACTTTTCAGCTTCTTTTGGTGAGTACTATTTGTGGTGTAAAGGAAGGGGTGTAATTTTGAAACGCCCTGTATATGTAAGGAACTAAGATGAGGAACTAAGAGCAAGAACCAAGTGGAGAAGTAAGAGCAAAAAGCAAGTGGAGGAAAAGAGCAAGAACCAAGTGGAGAAGTAAAAGCAAGAACCAAGTGCAGGAACTAAGAGCAAGAACCACGTGGAGGAACTAAGGACGAGGAACCAAGTGCCTTAAGATTGTGTTGTAGGGGTGATTCGTTAGAAGGGGTAAGTCGTTAGAATTTTCCGCGTCCTCGGGAAAACTTAAAGAAAATTCAAATTCTACTTGAGAGTAATTTATGCCTGTCTTCTCATAATATAATTGTTGAAAACATGCAAATGAGGAATTCGGAACATTCCGCGAACTACTAAATTTTAAAGCTGTCTCTCCGTTATTTTCATGCAAATGGTTCGCAAATTACGTGATGTCTGTAGTCGGCTCGGAATAATTAGGATGGACGCGAAAAGCGAGCCCTCATTCCTACCACCCTTCTTCATCTTTCTCTTTCTCTCTCTCTCTCTCTCTCTCTGTCGTGTACATGTGATTTTTTCTCGACACTTCCACAATCTTAAGCCTCCGGGATAAGCCCAGTCTTAAGCGAGCCGGGAAAGAAGGCCGTTTGTCAAGATTAGCCCTTAATTAAACTGATGAGCTGCATCATCTTCAAAAAATTACTTTATAGCCTGCCTCAAAATTTCTAAACAACCGGGACTAAGAAGGATTATTATTATTTATTAGTATTATTACTTATTATTATTACTTATTCTTATTACTTATTATTATTATTTATAATTTTTATTTATTCCCCCAGGATTGTAGTACATATGTATTTAGAAAGTGTTATCTATCGACAAACAAAGGGCTCCTATTATCACCGACAGCATCACTCGACATGCTGAAATCTTAAGTGGGGCTGTTCATTGTATCAAAAGAGCGCTATCGAGCCGTAGCGGTGGAGTTTTTATAGAATATTTTCTCTTACGCCACAGTTCCCCCGTTGTAGTTGCTTGCATGACATGCTCCATAAATTTCCTATAAGATCCTTCCCTTGAAACAAGTCGGGCGATAATGATTTTCCGGGCCTTTTTGCGCCGCCGAACTTATAGGCCGTAAATTTAGATAAATAATTTCTTCTTAGATGTACTTAGAAGAACCACAGGACGCGACTAACTAACTAACTAAGAAAGTGTACTTTGAGTTTGTTAAATTCTCTATCATTTATATAAGTAGAGTCAAGTTTTTTCGTTCACATGATATAGTTAAATACTAGTAGAGATAATATGGGGATTCTAGATCATCGTATTTCTCCTCCTCCTCATCATCCTCATCCTCATCCTCATCCTCCTCCTCCTCCTCATCGTCCTCATCGTCCTCATCGTCCTCATCATCCTCATCGTCCTCATTCTCCTCATCCTCCTCATTCTCATCCTCCTACTCCTCCTGCTCCTCCTGCTCGTCCTGCTCCTCCTCCTCCTCCTCCTCCTCCTCCTCCTCCTCCTCCTCCTCCTCCTCCTCCTCCTCCTCCTCCTCCTCCTCCTCCTTCTCCTCCTCCTCCTCCTCCCCCATCAAATATTCTATTTATAAAGGAATTACAGGCAGGTTATTTGTGTTTATATAGTGTTGTAAGTTTCTGCAAGCGTATTATAACGTATAATGTTTATGTTATAAAGGCTTACGATTGTATCACATTTCAACTTGTTGTTTGTGCTGACCATATATTTGAAAATTATACCTAAGTACAACAAACCGCAGGGAAATGTGCAATAAATTATTTATGAATAATTTACTTGTCGAAAAAAATGAAACTAGTATCACTATCACTAGTTTTGAATGTTTTTCGCTTCAAACAGGAAGAGATCACAAACATTTTAATATTTTGACCATTCTTGTCCGCAACAGTCAGAGATATACCTAGTGAGCGAGCACGTGGGGCTTGGGGTCTGACGGGTTAATTCAGGCGAGCAACCTGAGCCAGAACCACGTTTATTGATTTAAACCGCCCCGAGCCGAGCGAGCCGCGCGCAATGCAACCCTTGACAGCTTCATCCTCCTCCTCTTCTGCGTCTACTTCCTTCATTGATGGTCATTTCGTTATGTTTGATTCCGATTCGATCGCCACTTTTACACGATTTCCCGCGTTTATGCCCTCCTAACCGAGTTTTACGATTTTGCTCCAAGGGGGCCCTCTGGAGGGCCCACCTGGGCCAGGACTCGATCCGGGTCCGGATCCACTCTAACTCCAGATTTGTTTCAATTTTGAATTGTCTGTACTTCGGAGTTTCTCTATTCTGAATTTTGTCTTGCTATCACCATTCAAATGGTCTAATAAATTAACGTTAACGGTCCTCAATAGATGTTCGTCTCTTCTCACGGTAAAATCAATTAGTACCACTCCAAAACCTTTCCAGTTGATGGTATATAAGTTGGTGTTATTTAAGTTCCTCGACTTAGTTCCTCCACTTGGTTCTTGTTCTTACTTCCCCACTTGGTTCTTGCTCCTTTCCTCCACTTGGTTCTTGCTCTTACTACTCCACTTGGTTTTTGCTCCTTTCCTTCTCGTGGTTCTTGCTCTTAGTTCTCCACTTGGTTTTTGCTCCTTTCCTCTTCGTTTTTTGCTCTTAGTTCTCCACTTGGTTTTTGCTCGTTTCCTCCTCGTGGTTCTTGCTCTTAGTTCTCCACTTGGTTTTTGCTCCTTTCCTCTTCGTTTTTTGCTCTTAGTTCTCCACTTGGTTTTTGCTCCTTTCCTCCTCGTGGTTCTTGCTCTTACTTCCCCACTTGGTTCTTGCTCCTTTCCTCCACGTGGTTCTTGCTCTTAGTTCCTCCGTTATTATTATTATAACATCTATTATTATATTACGTACAGTACAACAATAATATTAGTCAATTCAAACGCAAAAGAACTCTCCGGCGCAATCTGTGAAACAAATAATCCCGCCGGCTAATATTAATTCGACAAGTTTTTCTCCTATTGAAAGTCAACCGGAGATTAATGCCAGCACTTGGATTTAAGGCGAGGGAATCTATTTAAATCTTTCCTTGTTTGATTCGGCGCCATTTATCAGCGAATGCGTGCTCCAAATCGCTCGGCTACTTCGCTCTAAAAAGAAACAAGAAGTCCAGAGTTTCCGCTTTAATTTCATATCATTTCGCCGCCAGGGGCAGCACCGCTTGCACATTTTAATAAAACATTAATTAAGGATTTTCATGCAAAGGCTTTAATTGCAGTAGGTGCGTCGTATAATCATAGAGCAGAACAGAAATTTGTAATAATATTAGTCTTATGATTTCCTCCAAGATTTTTGCTATGTTTAATTGCCAGTATGTAGCACTAACAATGAAATTAACGTTTTCCGATAGACCCCCGGGTTGTCAACATTTTACCATACAAACATGATAGCACCTAAGTGTAGTTCTAAAACTACTCTAACAACAGTCCTATTATTGTAAATTTAGCTCGGTATTACTCTGCAGTACAAACGCAAGTAAATTATCAAGAGCATTCCCATAAAGGAAACAGTCCATAGACCACGCTGAAAAGTATGAGGACTTGAACTGTGAATATATTACGATGTAAGGGGCGAATTTCCCGCTATGTATGCCCCAACATCTTAAGAACAAAGCTCTTTGCCGTTCTAATTGTATATTCCAGCGTTCGGGACCGCTGCGACCTCTATATGTGGGTTCTAAACGGTGACTTGCGGAGGAAAGCAACGCGAAGACTTTAAATTTTGTCAGTATATACCAATGTTTTATAAAAGGTCCTCCAGCGAGCACAGATTATGAAGATAAACTAAATTGCAAACACAGTTTATAATGTATCTATATGGGGTTTGCCCTTTATATGTATAGACTAGCAAACATGTCCGTTCTTCGAACGGAGTTTAAAGTGTATAGTTGCATGTAGAGGTTCGTGCAACGCATGTTGAGATTCGTGCAACTATCAATGGGCTCCTCTAAAATAACCGAGTCAAACAAATTTTATTTGCGCGAGAAAATCCAGCCGTCCGCCTCCCGTGTGGAAAAATGCGCCTGAAATATCGAATTCGCGTTACAACTGTGTAAAGCTGTAGTAATGCAATTTATTTCAGTGTTATTCGTCCTCTCGCTCAAGGCGCCAGAAGCCTAGTTTCCCCCAAAGGTCTCTCTCGCTCCATCTCTTTCTTCCCCGTAATATATAGTTACATATTCTGTACACGGAAATTCCGTAATCAGTTCGTCTCGTTTCTTCTGATTTTCGCATATGGATGCAACACGTACCTCTATAAGGTGATAGTTTTGTTCTTATAACGTAAAATATGGACGAAACGCTAAAACTTATTACGTTACTCCCCGGTGAATAAAATTGGCACGGAAATTGTATCGGTTCAAGTTATACTTTTTTTCTTTTATATACAGAGATATATACGCACACAGAGATATATACGCACACAGAGATATATACGCACACAGAGATATATACGCACACAGAGTTATATACGCACACAGAGATACATACGCACACACACATATAGGCAAACACACAATGTAAGCAGTTATAAAAGATTTTTGACAAAATTGGTTAATGGTCTATTCACACAAGCGGTTACGGGACGTGCTGGTTTGATAGTCTAATACATGTCTAACCCAATTTTAATTTATATTCTATAGCATACAACAATAAACTAAATTACAACAGTATAACTTTGATGGCGTATTTTATGCATTTCTCCTTCGTCCTGCGAGAGGATATCCATCCCCCCCAAGTAAGTTAAATTCAATTTTGCCGGGAATTAATTTCCCGGCTGCTAACTTCGAAAAAAGAGGTTTTATTACTTTCATTTATAAGCTTTATTTTCGCAAAGTTGCCGGCGAGTGCGAGCGGGCCGCGGTATCTGCAAATCAGCATCGCAGCCTGCGACACTTTATTAAATTTATGCGATGCCATCCGCTAAACTTTAACTGATTTTTATTGTGGGCCCCTGTTTACGATTTTCCCTGCTGCACATTATTCTCAACGACGTCGCGACGCGACTTTGCTCGGTGTCTATGTTTATGCGTCTAAATTTGCTTGATTATCTTCTCTAACATGTACTAGTTAACATGTGCTCTAAGACTTAGAGTCTTATTCAATTTTGCTAAAAGTTTACTCGATAAGCTTAAATTTGACTCTAAAAGAGAATGCTCCAAACTTCAACTGCTTCTACGTGAGCTTCGACGATTGAGGTTTAACTACAGTGAGGTTCAATAAGTGAGGTTCAATAGTTCGCAAACGGCTTGGTACACACAGTTAATGAATACTGGCAAAAGGTACTTGCTACTAATTAGCGAAAGTTGCCCACAGCAGGTGGCTGTGATATTTCAGGAACATTAGCAAACCGAGGCAGATTAGGATCTCCATCTAGCCGACATCGCCAATTGCGGTGCATATTAGTGCAACATTGCCTCCCCGGCGTGCTACACGGATTCGCCCTTAGAGGGCGCGGGGCGCGTGGCGCTCAACCACGTATACACAGTCAAAAATTTTAATCTGTGTTTTTGTGAGGAGCATTTTAGTTAGTATGTGAACGTTGATAACTTGCAATCGAATGAAATTGATATTGTTTTTTACAGGTAAGTACTACATTCTAACTGCAAATATAATAATAGAGAGACGGAAGTTGCCGGGAACAGATGGTTCAATATTTGGAGAAAATATTTCCAGTGTCGAGCGGTAGGTCAAACAATAGGCGGGCGCTACCCACAGAAAGGCCAAATGGCTTAGTAAAGGTTGCTCTAATGGTAACCAGATGTGTGAAAAGATTCGGTAAACAGTCAGTGGTCCTCGGCATATTGGTGGCCAAATTTTCATCAGGGGTGCCAATAAACAACAGTAGTACCAACTCTCGAGTAGCCAAAATAGAAAATCCCAACGTGAGAGGGCGTGGTCTAATAAGGAAACTAAGGTTGCTCGAGTCGTCGCGAAGAAAAGGGTTTGGCAGGTGATTGGTTTCTCATCGGGGGGATAGCCCGCGAAGGGGGAGGAAGAATTCTGATTGGGTAAAAATACAGTCAGTCGCCGAAGATCCTGAGAGAAAGCGCAAGGGGGTGGTCCTCAGAGAGAGGAGTTCGAGGATGGTTCCAACAGTCAGTTCGTGAGAGTCGGGGGTCAGGGACAGTCAGTCATTGAGAGAGAGTTCCAAGAGTCAGTTAGTGAGGGAGACGGAGTGCAGTGAGTTCCAGGAGTGACAGAGAGTCAGAGAGAGAGAGAGAGAGAGTTGGTTCGCGGAATCGGAGTTAATCCAAGGAGTTGCTTATTCGTCAAAGGAGAGATAGTTGGTGGGTCAGGAGCGGAATCCAGTAGTTGAATTAAAAGAGCATTTAGTTCTGGAGCACTGTGCACAGGTAACGTTGAACCACAGGTAACGTTAAACGTTTCTAGCTGCATCGAAACGAAATTAGTCGGGCGTCATTGCTATTAGAGGCGCCTTTCGCAGCGTCGTTAGGCCGCCTTTCAGTTCTGCGAGGAACAGATCCCAGGACATTGTTAAATAAACCGCCATTACGGCAAATGAGTATGTAATGCAATACCAATTTACAGGGGCCGGATTAGGACACCTCGAATTAATTCCGCTATAATCAGGTTACGTGGCTTACGGAACACAAGGCGAACGAAATGTAAACGTTCTGTTCCGGCACGGCCACCAAAACCGAGACCAAGCAAGACCTGTTTGTTACTAATTAAGTATCGCAGTAATTTAATTAACAGGGAGAAGTTGGCGATGCCAAGGCGAGGGGGCGAGTGCAGGGCGAGCTAGAAACGACCGAACGTTTATCTAATGATTTATACAGGACGGTCAACCGTGAAGCGGCGGCGGCGTCGCGGCGCCTGTGTTTAAGCTAACAACATAAGTCTATTAGGCATGTACCTAATGCGCGACGCACTAAATTATTTTACTAATAGATTGCCGCTCGTTAAATTCAGATTGTCGGGACTATATGTATACCTATGCGGAATTTAAGGGGCCGATCGATAGGGTACACGTAACGCAAACAACTGCTTTTATGTGCCTATCTATTAATAGGAGGATTCTTTGTAACGGCAGCTGCTGCTACGATTTTCTTCCTGCTTTGTACCTTCTATATTCTACTTCCAATTACCTAGCGCCAAGAGAATGGCACGTAGTTTGCACACCAACACCAATTTTGCACGGTAATTGTTCAAACGTTCGCAGAAAAAAATACACAGTAAAAGTCAGGACCCTTAAAGACTCGAGCACATATGTAGAGTGGAGGAACTAAGAGCAAGAACCAAGTGGAGGAAAGGAGCAAGAACCAAGTGGAGGAACTAAGACGAGGAACCAAGTTATAGAGCATTCCCCCTGAGCCGACACTAGAGTATCCGGTGGTATTAGGATACCATTGTCGACTTAGCGTCTGGTCCCGGCCAGCAGCTCAACTATATTATTATTTTCAATATGTGTGTAACAAGTCCTTGAATTTCTCAAAGTGTATATTTCCAAATAACAAGCTACACTTATCTAATTTTATTTTTCAGCACAATTTTCCCTTTCTTGCTTAGTACCCCTTTTCGGCATTCAGCGTTCTACATGCCTCGCGACTTATTATGCATTCGCAGAGATTTACGACGTCCTCGTAAATAGATACTCTCGTGTGTACGAATATAAAGTTATTTATTAATATAAAGTTATTTACTAATATAAAGTTATTTACCTACATAAAGTTATTATTGCACAAACTCTGGGCGTATATGAAAAGCAATTCGCAACACACCCGCGGATCCCAGAAGCTAATGTATTAAATGCACCTATGTAGAAGTTTGTATTGTTAAACCTCCCTGTGACGAGTCCGCTGAGTCCTCGAGAACTTTCAGAAACATCCACATGAAACTTTTTCAATGACATCTATTGCAGTATAGTCCAGCAGCTGTAAACCAGGTCTAATTGAAAACTGCTCGCTGGCTTAATCAAATATTAAATTAGTTATTAATTAATTGGGTGGGAACGAAGTGGAGAAAGAGCAAGAACCAAGTGGAGGAACTAAGACGAGAAATTATATATTGTGATGATTTTAAGGGGGCTTACGCTTTTGTACTCATTCCCAATATTGGCAACCAAAAATACATAGGTTCAATACTTAATGTTCACTGACCTACGGTACAGATGAGATCAATGTCGAGGTAATTTCCTAACTTAAAACAAATTAAATCAAAGTTGTTAGACTTCCATGAATATGAACAAGTAGAGGAATGGAGTGCCGAGGGTTTAACCTGCGCACCCGGACAGAACGATGGCACTGGGGGACAACTTTTGAGGTGAGCCCTTTCAACCACTTAATACGTTCGTCGCCCACCTCGGTTGGTTCAGTGGTGTGTGTGGTAGGTGAGTGTCCATTGATTGCTTTGATTGGGTTCCTGCAATACATGCATTGCATGATAATTGGTCCAGACAATCAAAGATAATCTAATCGAGCTCATTCCGAAGGCGCTGATATAACAGTTCAAAGGAGTCTAGGTAGCTTCTCCCTCACTGGGTTCCGCGGGATCTATTAAGCTGTGCGATTTATCGACCTTTCCTATGTTCCACCGCTTGCCGACTGATATCGAAGCGTTGATTAGTACGCTCAGTTTATGAGATCTTGCTGATAACAGAGGGAGAAGCGTACCACCAAAGGCAGAGTTGATCCCTTTATTTTCGCTTTAATATCTCGTGCGTTTGACGATGTATTGGAGTTAAAATTAAGGTGTCAACAAAGGCTTACGTACAAACGACATTATTTGCTAACATTAAAATAGGGTTGTCTCACATTTAAATAAGCAAAACAAATTCAGAATAAGTCAGGTAGGGCCTTTCCGTCCCACACAGCCATATGTGGCTGCAATTCGATACGTTTGGGGGACCGGTCCCTGCTGCTTGTTATTTCGGTCGAAAGCAAACATTAATTCTTGCGTGAAACTTTATATATTCGCGTTTAGATTTCTTAAGTTATCTATTTGTATATTACCTGATTATAGGGATTAGTTAGCACCATGAGTGTATTTTCTGTTGACTTACTTGTGTTGATAATTTTGTTAATCTTGTGAGATATCCTTGTAATTTGTACATTGTTTGTATTTATTTTATGCCGTTTGCCTCAATAGACGTCTTAAACCTGTATGTGTTTCAATTGTTCAATTTCGTTCACCCATAGACAGAGAGTTTGTTGCTAAAGCAAGAACAAATTATGCACCGAGCTGTACTTAACGTAAAGAACAGGTTACTACATATTCACTTTGTAGTAAAGTCCTAACCCTTTTATTTGCCGATATTGTCTAAAGCGACGACCATGTATTCATTAATAATAATACAAATAACACAAATTCGGTCCCGTTACAATATATATATATATAAAATTAATATGTTATTATTATTAAATATTATTATCATATACATGAAATTGAATGTGCCAATCTCTCAGTTATCAAACCGCGACAATAAAATTTAAACTTACTCCTCGCACGAAGATCCCGTCGTTGGGATTAACCCCGGATTAGCCTTCTCACCCCCGCGGTTATTTACCTGGAACAAAGTAAACAAACAGGGTTAAATTTTTAATAATATGCAAATGAGATCGTTTAAAAATGTAAAAATAATCGCGGGTCTGTGCGCGGGTCACTGGCTCTAATATAAATATTCGGGAGTGAGGGAGTGCGCCGCGGCGCTGTCCTCTTATAAGAGAGAGATGAGAGTAAAGTGTAAGGAGTAACTGTATGCTAATATGGAGTAATCCCTTGGTAGATCATTAGCCTTGCTTAACAGAGTTGTATTTAATGCCTTGGAGGGAATTTCTCGAGTAAACTATCTGCACTTCTTACTTGATACATCATTTGGTTGAGCAAGATACGCGTACGGCCCTCGTCGTTTACGGGTGTAAATTTTGGAGTCAATTAACAAGCAACTTGGTTTCGGATATCAAGCTGTTTTATTACGTACGAATACGGCTATGTGTACATTTTATTGAGGAATTTCTTGAAGAACTTTTTAAAGGTAATTTCGGGAACAGACTAAAATTGTATTACTGACAGTAGCGTTAAGTATCCTACTTAGTGAGTCACTTAACTCAGTTATTTTGGAGAGTTTATAAACATTCCAAAAGTGCAATGCCTCCAGGTACGAAATATCAACAAAGTAAGAGCATAGCACTTGTCTGTGATTGCGCTGGTTTAGCATTTCCCAAACGCTTTTTTGTAATCCATAGCTTGTGGTGTAATTGTTTATGACCTAAATATTAAGTATATATTTATGGCGTAAATATAACATGTACTTACACTTATATTGTAAGAAAACACAACAAATTTATATAAATTGTGAAAACTGCATAAACTACATTACGTGAGCTATATGCAAGAAAACTGTACAAGAAAAACTCTTCTCCAGACACTAATGAAGGTTAATTAAAAATATGCACGGGTTTTGTTTCAATTACGGCGTGCCAGCAGATCACATTTCATAATAAAGGGGGCTATTGTGGGCTTAAAGCGTTTTGTGCAAATACAGGGTGGGCCTAGAGACCCGAAATGTTCGTTGTCACAAAAGCAGAGCCGCCAGTACTATTTGCATTCCATCACACGCTCGATTTGTTCCCAAAAGGTGTAAAGTCCTTTGCCTGGCCCGCTCTAAAATATTCATCAAGTGGAGAATATGCCGCCCTCCTTTAGATGTCGCACTATGCATACAGGACTTGTTATTTCAAAACACTGCTACGCACGCTGAGAGAGTGATTTCAGGATGAAGCTTAAAAGCTCCTTTGTTGTCCCTAGTCGAAACTTTAAATGTATGTTATAAGTTGAAATGAATGCTTAAAAAGGTATTTAACTTTGAATGTTCGAAACAGAACGAGGTTAGCTGTTCGAAATAGAACAAGGTTAGCAAGCAGGGCTTTTGCAACTTTATACTAGAGTTTGAAGCCATCATCTACTTTTCTCTACCAATATTTTTAGAACTATTTTAGAACTATTTAAGAACAATTACGACCAGTATTCCATCATATAGCCCAACCCTGTATATGCAGCTTTAGTCACGACTCTTGGAGGTGCACACAACTCTTGAATTTATATGCGCATATCCAGCGAATAAAAAGCAAAAGAGGAGAGCTCACAGAAATACAGATTAGAGGAGTTGACGGGCAACTTTGACCTGCTTCCGTAAGGGAGCGCAACATCTGTCAAAATAAGAACGATTTTCGTAGCAATAACGCGGAAGTTAAGATAAAACCTTTAGGGAACTTCTGAGCCCCGACGGTCAACTGGCTATGTTTCTTTTAATACAATATTTTACCGATATCTCCCCGGATTTTCCTTTCGAGATCAATTCCCTAAATAAAATTGATGGCATCAAAAATGTCTGCAGCATGTGCGTATGGCGTACTTGTTTGTGAGTTCCTTAGAATATGGTTTGGTTAAAATGGTATTCGATTAAATAGAATTTTATTTTATAGAATTTTATTTTATAGAATTTTATTTTATAGAATTTTATTTTATAGAATTTTATTTTATACAATTTGATTAAATAGAATTTGATTAAATAGAATTTGATAAAATAGGGTTTGATTAAAAAGAGATTTTCCGATAAATTTGCCGTCTGTTTGATTTATTAATTTGCCCGCAAATCGAGGGCGAATCCGGAAGGCGAAGATGTAATTTACTCCTTCTTAACTAAATTTAGCTTAAACAAGGAGTCGGCCCTTAAGTTCCGAATGGACTAGTTGTTGTTGCCCCCAAGTAATTCGCTTTCGAGTCACATTATCGCAAATTAATTTAATGCTTACTGAAATAATAATGAAATTTAGGGCGCCGATATTAATTACCTAATTGAGTTATTGAATTTTGTTATTGCAAAGAAACTTAAACACGACAAAACCACGAGAACGATGAACTACGAGAATGAGAACCACTTGAGGAGGAACTAAGAGCAAGAACCACGAGGAGGAAAGGAGCAAACACGAAGTGGAGAACTAAGAGCAAGAACCACGAGGAGGAAAGGAGCAAGAACCAAGTGGAGAACTAAGAGTAAGAACCACGAGGAGGAAAGGAGCAAGAACCACGTGGAGGAAAGGAGCAAAAACGAAGTGGAAGAACTAAGAGCAAGAACTACGAGGAGGAAAGGAGCAAAAACGAAGTGGAGAACTAAGAGAGAATGCAAAAAAGATAAAGTTCCGAAACCGAGCCACAAACATTTATTTACGAATTCCGGGAAGCTTCCGGTAGAAAGGCTACAAACTCCGGGTCATGTTTTCCAGAAATCCGGGAATGTAGTGGAAGGCATGAAAACTATAAAAATAAGAAATTTAATAATAGCTGACGCCGCTGCAGCCCCAGAACTTACCCGCAGGGGTAATGTTAGCTTTACCAGAAGCAAGAAACCGCTTATTTCATTACGAACATTTTATGGCGGCATTAATACAAACGGAAAATGAGAATTTGTAGCTGGGTCGCCTTGCGCTTTGGTTTATTTTTGTCCAGTTGTTTACGCCCTAACTTTTTACGGCGAGCAATTCTCCCGTTTAGTGGATTGCTTTTTTACTGAGTATTTCAGATGAAACTATAATAAACGTAATGGAGAAACAATGCGGAAGGGCAATGATTCAGATTGGAGCAAAAAGAAGCCAGGCGAAGGTATTCCTCAATCTGAATTTCAATTCAAGTATTCAAGCGGCCCAAGTTTTGTTCTTTTTCCTTCCTTAGAGCATTCGAAGTGAGAGAGGCTTGTCATTACAAGAGTCTGAGTAATTGCTTCGCTTTCAAACTATTTCTGCTTGGACGCAGATTGAAAATAGGCGACTTGAAATAATGGAAAGAAACCTTCGCAATAATTAAAGGAGGTAATGCGCAAGGTAATTAATGTTTTTAATCTAAGAGCCGCGGCTCATTCTAAAATATTTTTTTAATTTAATTTACCTAAAGCTCTTCATGCTCGCACATAACAGGTAATATCAGAATTCGCATCGTGGCGAGCAAAATTCAAATCCCCCTTGATGCTCAACAAACCCACAAATGTTTACTCATGAGATTCTGCATTAATGGAAGTAATGATGTTTTGATATGTTATGTATCCTATTCTATCTAATCCGCTATATATTCATGTTCGGTGTTCAATTTTCATTTCGAATAAATTAGTTTACTTGTTTGCGCATAAGTGCTCGGGAATTTAATTAAAGTGCCCGTGTATATTCAATTTCCGCACAAATAAAATCTTTGGATAGTGAAACCATATATATCTGTGTAGGTACAATCAAAATCGTATAAATGCAATCAAATCGTATAAGTACAATCAAAATCATAGAAGTACAATCAAAAAGTACATATGAGTAAAACAAAAAACTGAAAATTTGATATCGAATAAATAAAAATAAAATCCACGTCGAAATAATAGTCCATCGTAATCCGAAATGCACAAATTAAACCCCGCCATCCATTATTATCCCCACATACAGAAGAGCGCATTCAAAAATGGCCATACGCAGTAATTATTAATTAAATAATATTATTCTGAATTTCCAATATGTGCATATGGCCGCGCTTTTATATATTTCCGCTTTATTGTGCACAAAGCGCATTCCAGTGAATATTTCCTAATTATGCATTCATTACCATTTGAACGAATAAAGGTTTACATAACAGTGCGCATTGTGCTGCTATAGCCGCCCAAAGTTATTACTGCACCAACAGTTGGAGTAATTAAACGAATTTCATTTAAAAAATTATATTATTAGTTCATCATTAGTGGATTTTAAATAGGGTAACAACTGATAACATAATAAATTAATAACGGATAAATTACATAATAAATACCAGCAACTTAACACCAAGTCATTAGATTCATTGCACTATGGGGCAAAACCGCTCAAAAGTTGGCAAAAAGTCTAGAAAAGTCTATTGAACGTGGAATTTTGCAAGGATGCATTTTACCAATATAGAAATAAGTTTCGAACATTTACACTTAATCACCCAACGGGAACAGGTAGTTTACCTGAACAGGTGCATACATTTATTCATGTAAAATTCTATATTAGAAAGTTATTGCTTCCGAAAATTGTTTATATATATTTTGCTATTTTACAAGTATATATGAGTTCCTATACTGAATCGTCATTTTGGTCCGACTCTTCGTCACTAGTCGAAACTTCTTCACTTTCATCCTCTTCTTCGCTCGTCAAATTAAACACTTCTGGACTTCTCAACATTTCCAGTACCTAGGTATCCAAAGATCTATGTTTTTTTGAGATAGTTTTCTGTAAGTTCCTATAACTATATCTGATGATATTAATAATAAATTTAATATATCTTCGTTTGTCTTTTCTCTAGAACTTCTATGAGAAAAAGACCTTCTATATACTATACTATATCCTTATTACATAACATGTGCTTTCTCTGTTACACATATTGAGAATAATTTAGACAACAAAGATAGTGAACCAATTATATTTATGTTTGCGTAC
>JAWQRP010002814.1:0-14665 GCA_033557875.1 Quadriops clusia | reverse complement strand
AACACTACTTTCCGCACAAATAATAATGTCAAACAACTGATGAATAATAAAGACATAATAGATAAATTTAAAAAAAGCGGAGTTTACAAACTAACATGTGAATGTGATTCTGTATACATAGGTGAAATAGGCCGACAATTAGAAACAAGAATTAAAGAACACCTAACAAGAAATACCACACCAAATTTTGGAAAACATATTCAAGAACATTTTCACAAATTTGATAAAAATACAACAGAACTCATTCACCAACAAAATAAAGGAGCTAAACTCAGTTTATTAGAAGCAATGGAAACTCATCGTTTAAAAAAACAACATATCCACTGTTTAAACGAACAATTGCTAATTGAATACACTCCGTTATTTACATCAATAATTTAATTACATATGATATTTTTAATATTTTTCATATATAATTAATATTGTAAGTAACAATAAGTAATATTTTATTTCTACATTTATTTAATAACTCACGTTTTTGTAGTAAGCACCTGAAAATGGGTATATAACCCGAAACCGGTTGTGCATTAAAAAAAAAAAATAGTTGAAGTACGATCTACTTATATCATTATATAATATAATTGTATTTACACTGCTGCAATTCATCTCAACAATATTTTGTAATATCACGGACCTATTGTTACTATTATTTATGTCTGTTATATTTTGGTCTCGTAGTTGATAATTTGCCAACATTTATAAATGCCTTCTTTCATAAAATAATTCTTGTACGATGAAGAATACTATATTTACTCCATATTCTTGCCCAAAACGTTTTTAAATTTAATTTAGATAATATTAATCTATTGTAAGATGTAATACTATTTATTATTATTTATTTATTATTATTTATTTATTATTATTTTTTCCAAAAAGCTTCAAAACCGTTCTAGAGAGAGCAGTTAAGTGACCAACATTACAATTTGAGCCGAACGCATTTATTAATCGAGGACAAACCTCTTCGAGAAACGTCCGCTTGGTGTCGCCACTGGCACATACCCAACATTTAATAACTATATCAATGAGCGAAGCACACGTGCTAGGCTAACGTAAACAAACGACGTAATGCTTGTAGTACCGTCGTATTATTTACTATATTACTACACAACAGAGCGGTACGACCTTGCGTCGAAGCAAAGGATGATATTATTTAGTCAAGGCCGTCTTTTTTATGAGGTTGTGTTTTTATAATACCACGAAGAATAACAATAATTGTTGCCAGACTGTTGGCGACAACTTGCTATTGTTATCCTTTTCTACAAAGTATTAAATGCCTATAGCTGTAATATGTTTAAATTATACCAATGTAACTAATTTAGAAAGCCTCTGGCTAAATATGTTTGCAATAAATTTTACGTGCTGCGCGAAAATTACCGATAAAACGGTTATTAAAGAACAATTATTAATAATTTCGTCTTAATTATCGCACCCGTATATTTAATTAAAAACTAATGACGAAGTGAAGTGTCCGCGCTTTTATGAGACAGCTTTGATCGTCTAAAAGTTTGAAAGCTCACGTAACTTTGGAAATCTTACCCCTAAAAGTTATGCAACAAGGACAAACCAAGGTCGGTTGAACCACGTGCTCTTTGCTTTAAAGGGAAGGGACCTGAATGTCTTGGCTATCTAGGAAATTCAAATTGTATTCTGTAAACGCGCACGGATTTTAAATAACGCAATGTTGTCTAAAATAAAAAGCTATAATTAAAACTAAATGACTTCCCGTATATTTTATCATAAAATTTGAATTTATTAATTTAAACGACGCAGAGTGTGTGTTTGTGTGTGTGTGTGTATGAGAGAGAGAGAGATAGGGCGCGAATGTTAGTTCGGGGACCTGTTAAGAGTGCAAGGCGTTTTTTAGCAGAACAAATGAAAACATTTAATTTCATTCCTATTCCACGATGGATTAACGGTGTCTCGAAGAACAAAACATGACCTTTAGTCATTTTTCATTTATTTTGCAAGAACAAGTGTCAAAGTACTGTAAATTGGTTGCGTTCGCCAAAGATGGCCCCTTATAATTACTATAGCAACTTCAAACAAACATTGGGGGCGGGTCTAACTTTCACGTGGTTGTTAGAGAAATGGGAGGAGTTTACGCCGGTAGGCGGAGCCTCCGTCGGCGGCCATTATTGCAGACGAATGACGTCAGTAGCGACTGTGCAGTAGCGGCCCCTAGCAGAGGATTAGTAATTATTTAGGTTTGTTTCTCAGCTGCCATTTGAGTTGACCTTGGTGCATTGCACAAATACACCCACCTTTCATATTGAATTGCACTGCATTACAAATCTTATTGTTAGTTTAAATATATTTATGATAAAATATATTTATGATAAAATATTTTCTTGTGTACATAAAGAAGGTAATATTTAATCGTTTTAAAGGCGAGTAAATAAATGAAGCAGTAAAAATGCAGAATTTTCTTTACATTATTGCGATTTTCACCAAATTAGTTTCCATATATGTTGAACATCACGTCTCTATGGGTATGATGTGGATATTAAATATGAAACACTGAGAATGAATAAAACATGAAAAGGGAACGTGTGGGTAAGAGCGCATTGTTATTCAGTGTATGAAAATTGCGGACGTGCGGTTAGGGTAATAAATTCTACCCTTTATAATGCAATTACAATTACGGCTTAAAATAACTATCACAAATTATAAATTTAAAAAAATGCAATTCGTTATAAGTATTTGTATGTCTATGAAAGATATTAATTATTATTATCTGTACAAGAGAAAATTGCCAGTGTAATAGAAATTTTGAGTATTGTGACGTGCTTTTGTCTGTCATGTAATTCCACCCTACATAAAGTCCTTACTGCAGAACTTTCGGGGAAGCAAGACACTCAAGTTTGGCAAACAGTTCCAAGTTTCATACATTCAACGTAAAGTACCTATGGACTTAGTCCTTAAGGTCGTCTCTTTAGCATCCAACATCTCAGATCCTCAAGGCGATTAACGTGTTAAACTATGAAATTAAATTTCTATGATCAAGTTTCAGGAAACTGTTGTTTTGGTTCCTCTTGAACGAAGTCCGAATTGATGCTTCTAACGACTTTCAGCTTGGTCTACTTAATTGAACTTTGTTTGGAAACTTCAATCCTGACGTTTTCTCACCTTTGTCCGCAATGGTAGCAATTAAAAAATCCAAAATAAACACAAACTTATATTTGGATTAAGAAGAGGAACAAACAAAAGCTATTTTTATCTCCCTTGAGGTTCTCCGGCCAGGATGAACAAACGCAACCTTTTTATTTCCTTGGCAAGGTTCCACTCCAAATATTAATGGCCTGAAAGTTGTATTTTTTACGAATAACTTTTTGCGTTTGTTTCATTCTCGTTCCGTTCTATTTTAGGACGTCCTTATTATAGCACAAACGGCGTCATTACGTCTCTAAACATCTACGTCTAGAATTCGTCTCTTTAATAATTCAAGCTCCTGGAAATGACGAGTTGATATTTCCGTCGATATTCGTGTTGTGTAGTAAAACCCATCGATATTTAATACCGCTTTGGGAAGAATTTTATACGACGTCATCAAATATTTAAGCATTCGATTTTTCCAATAATAATCTTGAATTTCCGTTCATTCCACCGAGCAACGGGTCATTTCCTACAAACGGCAGCAAGTCACAAATTGGTTATTTAGAGATGTAAATTGGTGTGTAGATATAACGATGAAATAAAAATTAATTTCTTATTATGTATCTATTAGATATTAATAGCACTTACATAATCCTAAACCTGCCTGTCTATATTTAATATTGCTTTCTTTTATTGTTCCACATATGACATGAGGAATAATCACCTCCGCCAACGCGTTACTATTGTTTCGTAACGTAGCAAATGGAGGTCAACTTTTTATGTGTGCTTTACAAAGTTGGTATCTGAGTTGTGTAATGCATAATTTAATTATTCCTTGACATTGTATTATACTCATATTGCTGAGTATTTTTAAGCGAGATTGTATCATGTGGGCGTCGACCCGAATGAATTATTGAACAATGAATGGGTTGGAGGTCTGCTGTTATTGATATGTTGCTCTGCTAGTACATTACCCACCTCATTAAATATTCCAGGCCAACGTAGCTCTGCGCTATATTTACCGCTTTCAAATATTGCTATTAAAATAACTCATTTATTTTCGTATTTCGTCGAGATGGTTCATTTTGTTCCATTTGTGCAGTTTCGCTATGCCGAGTTTAAATTTATCTGTTTGTTTTAGGATTATATATTGCTTTACGTATTTGTATAATATACTGAATAGATATATAACTTTAAAATCTATTACCCTACTCGCTATATTTCCTGGTTTCCCACCTTTCGAAAAAAACCCAGGAGGCAATTTGCATATTCATAGGTACCTTTATTTATCAAATCATGACGGTGGAAATGGACAGTTTAGTATGTAGTAAAAGGCCTCATATAAAATTAAAATTAAGCAGTGCTGTTAATAAATTCACGAACTACAGTTTCCATTTTTTTGTCCGTCTATACAGTGAATTCATGGCGCTCTTATCGCTGCTGCCTCATTAAAATGTTTTTAACATATTGAATAGCCCCGAGGGTTACGCTAGTTCAGCACAGCATCTAAGTTAACTGTATATCATAACGTGGAAGGAAAATAAAAACAAGTCCGTTCCTTCTCAATGAGGCGCCAGGAATTAATATGAACTAATGGACGCTGCATCATCATAGCTTGAATAAATTTCATTTGACGTGCATGAGCGCCAGTTTAGTTCTTTGGAAACGCACATTTGTACTGTTATAACTGTTTGTAGTCTAGACTTCGGGGTACCTATGTTACACATGCATGCGCATAAATGTAACCAAGAATATATTCTTTAATTAAAGAAAAAATGCTAGTAAATTTTTAAACACTTACGTGCTATACTATTACTAGGTAATGGGTAATAGTATAGCATGTACGTGTTTACAGGTTTACTAGGTAATAGTATAGCAGGATTTGTGCGCATGGCGACCATTATTTTATTCTTCCAAATAATACATATGTGGCAGGTGGCCTTGTTACAGCACTTTACATTTTATCGTCATATTTTGCACGTAATCGTGTACATATTATGCAAACCCTGGGGTGATAACAGAAAATGAAAAATATGTAGGAAACTTGCAGTGTTTGTCGCACGTTCAAATACCAATAGAAACGTATAAATCTCATTATTTTTAATTACTGCTTGAACTACTTGTTTGAAACTGTAAACCACTACTCCGCTAATGTGTAATGCAAACACGGTATTCATATTTCAGATATGATTGCTGTTTAAGGATTACGGGATACCTAATCGGAAAATTACCAAAGAGAAAACGAAAATGGTAAATATTTAACTAATTATGTAAATTCTTCAGACGGCGTCATCCGCTCGAACGCTGTCCGTGCAATTATTATTTATAAATGCATAAGTTGGTCGAAATGCAAATTGGGATGAGAAAACGCGCACTGAATCCGTAAATTCTGGATGTAACGGAGATTGCCGAGATAAGAGACTCGTGTTTGATAATATAAATAGCAGATCAGAAGCTTAGGGTGCAACTGTAATGGCGCTACGCCAAATTTTGCAAGTTTCTCCTCAGATTGATGGGATGAATCGTATCGACGCCATAAATCACATTGATGCTACAAATTGTATCCTCGATAACGTTGCTGATAAGTTAATAATAAATAACAATTTTATTGAATTTGGAGTGCTTTAACGTGTAACGTGCCTAGATAATGAAATTCACTTTTATTAAACGTATTTGCAGTGATAGTTTTATATTGCCTCACTAATTGAAACCCCTACATCCATTAGCTGAGTATCGTGCTCTCGACATCAGCAGCATCAGTCAGTCAATCAGGGCTAATTGAATTCATAGTATTGCAACGGGATCGATACGCCTTGAACTTTCCTCAGTGAATTCTGCTTCACGACTTTCTTGACCTCAGCTATATCTGATAAATATTAAGCGTCAGCTTTCTCTGGCACGTAACGACACTTCACGTGAAATGAGTAAACAAAAGTATCCGGAAATAACATAATCTCACATAAATATTTCTACAGTAACTACATATACTGCTATGTAATAATATGATAGCCCCTATTAGCAGTGTATTACGTATTTACATTATTTACTTTGAATACTTTTTTATTTTCAGGTTTTGGTGGAATACGATGATTTGGAGTGGCAACGGCGAGAATGGATTAATGTGTACAAAGAAGGCCTCTTTCACATGTTTTTGGTGGAACAAGGTCTCTTTTGGGCTGAAAGAATAGATCCTTACACATCTGCTCAAACTAAAGTCTTATGGCCAGCACTTGTAAGTATAAATTCAAGAATATAATTGACTTGCTCAACAGGAACAATGTTTCGAAATCGCTGTCACGAATTTATTAATGTAGTACAGAACACCTGCCAAAGCTCATTATTAGATTTATTTATTTTTTTATTTACAGAACTTTTTACCCAAGTTACATAGTAGATCAGCTTTGTATAACACGACGGCGTGCTTGACCTTCAATAAACAACTTTTCCGCCCACGTAAAAGCCGTAAACTTAGTCGAGCTGGTCGTGGCAATTATTACAATAACACCAGTGGTCGAGAAAATAACCTACATTACTGCAATGGGCATAAACATTTTAATATGGTTATTAATAACCCAAATCGTGAATTGTACCAACAGACGCATTCTTGGCACCCTGTTGTATGTTTTGGCCCGCCAATATTATTTGTCATGTTTTATTATCCTTCAACCGCCCGAACGGGAAAATTCGTTGGCAAGAACAAACGTTGCGACAGCTTAGGAATTTTCCCGGAAGTGTTTGTAATTTATACTTTGCTCGAAGACGAGATGTTAAATTTACATATTATGTTAACAGTTTATGACATAATTATGCTATTTTAATAGATGCATGTAGGTGTGTTCAGCGAAGTAGGAAACTATTTACCTATTAGCGGGGACCTCAATTTAAACCCCTAGTAACAGTATTTTACCTTTGGATTTTTCTTTATTTAGTAAATTGCTTTATTTTATAAATTGACACTTTGTCCCCTAAATAATCAGTTGTAACTGTAATCAATTCCATTATTTGAAAAAAATCCTGCAAAAGAAAGACCAGTTAAGGAATTATCACATTGACACCACTGAAATTTAGGCAGTGCGAAGGTTAAACAGTATAAAACCGAGGAAACACAAATAGACAAGAATTTATTGTTAGAACTCGTGGAGAGCAATGGAAGATTCCTAGAAGCTTAATTAGTTTAACCCACTTGATAATCGTGTTATCAGGCAAACTAACGATAAACAGTGTTATTTTGTCATGTGCACCCAAGAGCAATGAACACTTCAAACGTCAAACAGATTATCACACTCCTGGTAATGAATAGCGTGTTCGTTTTTAGTATTTACATACTAATCTAAGTAAATCCAAAAATATTCTGCTGCGCTAATTTGTGTGTGTAACACATTATGATATATGGCCCAACAAATCTTTGCACTTGTTTGTGGACACTTCAGGAGATCTATAAATAGTTGTTGATTATTCGAAGTGTAATTTAACAACACATTTCATGTTTGTTTTGCATAAGGAATAAAACCGCTACCAAATGTAAACAATAATTATGAAATTTTTAACATTTTAATCCTCATTACGCTAGCAAATTTACCTTCGTGTATAATGTTAGTTAGCTATTGATTTTGGAAAACGAGTTAATTAAATCGCTGCTTGACTTCTAGTTGACCTCTGCGTGGAACTACAATTATCTAAAGATCACGGCATCTAAAATTTCTCAACTCATGTTTTATTTACCAGCTGCTAGTTAACCTGCTACCTTATAGGCATCATTATATTCTCATAGAGATTTGCTACGTGAAGGTCACCGCGTACATTGAATCTATAACAAATTAGAATAGGCCATTTCCTAAAGAAGCTTGTGAGTCACAACTGACACGCTACGTTTGCACGTTAATCGAATACAAATGAAAAAATGTGTGCCAACTTTGGAATACAGTATTTTTAATACGTCTCTCTATAAGAGTGTTAACGATTGATGGGTTGTGAAAGGGTTAAATTACAACTTGCCATCTACAAAGAAGTTACAGTCCATGCCTGTCATCGTTAACTCAAGGTGAACAAGTTAATCCTTTTTGTTTACATTTTGTAGCACCTGGTAAACAAATGAAATTTAAATGAGACAAACAAATGTCATAACTTCCTTTGGAATTGTATTTTATTTTAACACCTTTATTATAGGAACGCTAAAACAGCATTGCCACCACGATTACTTCTCAATTAAACTAATTAAAGGGCCGAAGTTTTTTCCACGTTAGGCATGGCAGGCTATTATCATCATTACCGGCCGAAAAACTTTCAACTTCTTCAAAAATCATTTACTTAAAACCTAACCACTATAATTACGCAGTCTGAGCCAGCGTACATAAATGGCTTTTTAATATCGTGCATTATACATAATTACTTAGTTGTAAAGTTTTTATTGCACAAGAATATCTCGTGTTATGCATTATGCAAATATGTACGGACATGTTAAATAACTGTTTTGTACATATTTGCCTCAAGTATGCAGCATGACTAATGTTTTTCTTAAATTGAAATACATACAAAGCCACAATGTTTGTTTTCCTCTTTGTGATAATTTCCACTGACACGACAAATAGTTGTTTTCGAGTGGTTTTGCTGTATTGTTTAATATGGGATAAAAATATTAATCGGATGTGATGCAAAAATAAAGTTTATGTTATATCATCAAAGTGCACAGGTGCAGACGTTATAACGAAAAGGCGTCTTGAAATAATTGCGAATTATGCTTCTCATTAACGTCTATTGTAAAATTTACTTGCAACGAAGTTCACTGACCTTAGGTGGATAAAGCAATATTATATCAAGGCTAATACATTAGGAGTGGTACTGCAGTATCTGTACAGAACATCCTATTAAAGTTACACAATTTTATTACTAGTTATATTTTCCTTCAATCGAATTACTGCATGATAACTAATTTCTGCATAATTTGGTTGCTCAGGAACAAAGGGCGAAATATCACGCGAGATACCGATTTATATAAACAGTTCCTCTTTAAATTTGCCGCTTCCCATTCCTCATAACGCAATTACTAACAGTTTGCTGAACTATAAATATGTTTTGTGCGAGTAGCCAAATGTATTTCGTGACTCATGTGGAATTTCAATCTCTCACTAATTGTATATAGTCCATGGTTAGTTCTTATTCCACATATATGAAAATTATGTTTGCATGACTTGGGGATTTTCGGTTTTCCTAGAAGTGCTGCACAATTTCATTTGCTTCGGAAACGCTACTTTATCTCTATCAATTTAGAACATTTACAATGGAAATTTTAACATGGACATTATTATATTATTAGGTATAATATTTTCATATACCTGTGTACGTATCTCCCTACCTGCCTGCATATCTGCAATAGATATCTATTTAGTTATGAAGAGGCAGGGCGACGACGACGTAATTGGAAAATTTAATCATTTAAGTTTTTGTTGCCCATGGACGTAGCCAGTTGGGCCTTAGCTGACCTTGCAAATTTTCGCAGAATCTCAAAGCCGTCCAGACTGAACCCTTTCTATAATGATAATAATAAAACCCGTTTTATGTCCCCTCGGGGGCGCATAAAAACTATGCACGAAACTTATAATGATGTTTTATTTGCAGACATTTTCGACCCTGGTATCCACGGTGGATATCACATCGTTGCCGCACCCTGTAGAATTTTTGCTAGACAGAGAGCTCCATTTCACAGATTATTCACAACTCAAGCCTTTTCAGGTAAGAATTAAATTCCTGCACTATAAAAGCAAACCTGTTCATTTACGTAATCACCGGTTGTGAAATTCCATGCATTAAATATTCATAATATTCTTTGATGTGCCGTGGAAAGTGGAAAGAGACTTTTAACCTTGAATAAAATATAAAATAAGCGCGCTTAAGAGCAGATGCAGAAGTTTTATTGCGTATTTATTTATGTATTTATCTCTTATTTGTTGTGTTGCTACTGTACGTACACCTGGTGATGCAAAGTTGACAAAGATTAAAGGTTGAACAATGTTTTAATTAAGCGTATGTTTGTCCGTGGAGTATGTAAGATAAATATTTAAATTGGCTTCTGGAAATTCTAAATTTAAACGACCATGAAAACATTACGCGTATTTAGTTTGAATGAAAAGCGGTGTACCTAAACGGCGAACGAGCAGCTCAATACAAGCGCAAACTTTATTGTTTTCCCAGGCCTGAAATTGCTGTGGCAAACTTCCCTATGGAATCTCATTAAAACAGCTCGTTGCGTAATTTCTAATAATTAATGGTACGTCTGTGAACAACACATGTGGCGGTGATGGTGTTTTAGTTGAATGTCTACCTCGGGCACGGTTTCCTCGCTAATCTCTAATTAGTCCAACCTTGAATTTTTTAAGTAGACATGTATTATTACCTGCCTCTGGATGAGCTGGTAATTTCCGCGAAGCCATTTAAAAGGAGCTTCACATTCGCGCGTAGAAAAACAAACTTGTTCTAAAAATATTTATCCGCTCGAATTTTTCGCTAGGATTGCAGCGAGGCGTTCTGAGAGGTAACGAGGGACCTTAACTGCCGGCATTATTCTTCATAAAGACAGTGCAGTAAGTGCACCTTGGGAGGAAATATGACGCAATGATATTTACAATGAATCAAAAATGACATCCGCGTACTCAATCGCGATGATTCATTCCATATTATGGATGTAAATGGTATTTTGCATACAAATGGCATGCATGCGCGCCTACTGTGTAAAAACTTGTATCTGTACATCTCCGTGTTAATAATTGCATAGTGATCATCTCTGGCGCGGCGTGACTGTTAAAATTACGTTGATCCACGGAGTCACTTCCGGAATGTTTAGTGCATTCCATTTATAATCCGGGCGGCCGCGTCAATGTGGTTGACCTTTCACTTAATCGAGGGAGTTCACTTAATCTAGTGAGCCGAGCCGATCGCAGCAGCACTCATCCGTAGACTAGAGTAATGGCTTCCTGGTGCTTAACTTTCGGCCGGAGTGCATGACTTACGAGCCTGCTTATTAACACGGTTACACGACTCCAACTATTTAAAAATGCCCTTGACAATAATGCTACACTTGTAGCTGTATACCCGGGGAGACCCGCCTAAATGTAACTTGAACTGGTATGATTAATGCGAGCTACAGGAAAAACTGTCACGCCAACTTTTCTCCGTGATGCCATCAATCATTCTCGTTTTGTTCTAGGCTCACGTGAACCGATTTTCTGTTCGCGGGGAAGAAAATGTGATTAGGTCCTTAAATTCGGATTAAAGGTTGCCCACATGCGAAAGAACGTATTTAGGATTCTTCGAGTTGTGTTAAATCGTAGTAGTGCACGTAATGCGCTATACCTGCACAATTGGCGGAGGCGCACGGTCAAATCGGTACATACTGTCAGAGTATGATACTGTTATACATGGTTGTGATCTAACGCATTGTAGTTGTTAAATAGCTTGAGGTATATTTTCATGTCTCGAAAGGTCATTTTAAGTTTAAATTAAGTCCTGTGGTAATTTCCGTTTAAAAAGTGTATGAATACTATATGTATTTAAAAAAAAAGTTGTGTTAGGGCTAACGCCACGAGAGAAGTAGCCAGTGACGTCACGTATTTTCCATAAGACTCCATGTAAAATTGATGACGCAACCGGCCACTTCTTTCGTGACGAGAGCCATACTGCTGAATTCGACCGTGTTGCTGACGAATTTTGAAGATAATTAATGAATAAAACTCTTAATAGTATCCATGTTAAATTAATTGTGAATTTGTTAATTTCTAACAAACCAGAAGGAACATTAACATCGATACTCAATACTTTGTTTTGGAAAACTTTATGTTTATTTTTGATGCTGTCCTTCAAACAGGACAGGTAAGCACTGATTTAAGTAGTGATTTCTATAGTAAAAGTACATTCGGTTTTCAGTGCATTTCTATTTATAGTTGGGTACCTATAAAAGTAGCAGTCTTGCATATAGGTTTAATTTAATTTGTTGTTGTTGCAGTAATTCACGTGAACCGATTTTCTGTTCGCGGGGAAGAAAATGTGATTAGGTCCTTTAATTCGGATTAAAGGTTGCCCACATGCGAAAGAACATATTTAGGATTCTTCGAGTTGCTTTAAATCGTAGTAGTGCACGTAATGCGCTATACCTACACAATTGGCGGAGGCGCACGGTCAAATTATTACATACTGTCATAGTATGATACTTTTATACAGTGATACCTCGGTTTTCGTTGCCTTCGGTTATCGTCCGTTTCGGTTATCGTCACGAAAAAGTTAGCTCGGTTTTCGTTTGTTGCCTCGGATTTCGACGAATTCGGCATTACTAATTTTTCGAAAATTAAGGACACACAAGTGTTCTGAAGTTCTATTCACACAACACTGGCATTTTATTTTCCATCTCTTTTCAAACCAGTGTTGTTGCCATCATCTATCGCAGTTTAGATCTGGAACCGTCAAGATTTTTTGGCGAATACATCCAACCAAGCCAAAGTCAAGAATAAGCACCTACCCATGTACACTAGGAGAAAATTTAAATGTCCATTTTGTGTTGGCCGCGCATATCGTTTGAGCTATATTAGTACGCTGCTGTATTTATAGATCAGACCACGACCCTTCAGTAAAAACGATATGCGCGGCCAACAAGAAACGGACATTTAAATTTTCTCGCAGTGTACACGTACTGTGCCTGACCAACTCGCTTCAGTTTTTCTGTGTGGTCATTTGACATTTAACTTCCTATTACTTTGAGTTTGAGTTTCATATTATTTTTATTTATTAAATTTACGAACATTCTGTATAAAATGGATTTTCGTTATGTAATTAAGAGTATCTAGAACGAATTAATTGGATTTACATTGATTCATATGGGAATAATTGTCTCGGTTTATGTCGATTTCGGATTTCACCGACTGTGTTGGAACGGATTATCGACGAAAACCGAGGTACCACTGTACATGGTTGTGATCTAACGCATTATAGTTGTTTATTAGCTTGAGGTATATTTTCATGTGCCGAAATGTCATTTTTAGTTTAAATTAAGTCCTGTGGTAATTTCCGTTTAAAAAGTGTATGAATACTATATGTATTTCAAAAAAAAGTTGTGCTACTGCTGAATTCGAACGTGTTGCTCTTGAATTTTGAAGATAATTCATGAATAAAACTCTTAATAGTATCCATGTTAAATTAATTGTGAATTTGTTAATTTCTAACAAACCAGAGGCAACATGAACATCGATACGCAATACTTTGTTTTGGAAAATTTTATGTTTATTTTTGATGGTGTACTTCAAACAGGACAGGCTTAGGTAGGTAAGCACTGATTTAAGTAGTGATTTGTATAGTAAGATTGCATTCGGTTTTCAGTGTATTTCTATTTATCATTGGGTATCTATAAAAGTTGCAGTCTTGCATATATGTTTGATTTAATTTGTTGTTGCTGCAGTAGCTCACGTGAACCGATTTTCTATTCGCGCGGAAAAAGTGATCCTTATATTCGGATTAGGGGCGGAAAGATTCTTCTCATGCGAAAGAACATATTTAGAATTCTGCGAGTTGTTTTAAATCGTAGTAGTGATCATAATGCCCTATACCTGCACAATTGGCGGAGGCGCACGGTCAAATTATTAAGTGCAATATTTTATTCAGATGTCTTGCATAGAATTAGGTGTTTATAGTTAAAATATAAGTATAATTAGATGTAGGTTAGATATTTGTATTGTATACCAACAGTTGGTTTTGTTTCCGTTTTGTCTTCGAATTTTGTGCAAAGATACAGTTAACGATTATTCTTATTGTGAAAGACGAAATATAAAAGAGCTCTTCTTTCTGGTACGACGAAATGAGTCTCATTGCCCGATTAAGAGAAATAAAGCTCTTTAAACCTTGAAAGAGATTTAATTTAATTATCATGCATTTGTATTCTAACAAAAGAAATCAAAAATCAACAAGATCTAGGAATATTATAAAGAAATGTAATTGATAAAGTCCGTTTTTCCTAAGGAGAATACATTAACGTCATCAATCCTGCGCGGAACTTATGACTTATGACTTATGTAAAAGAATGGCAATATAACACATATTTCTCGATTTATTTATACCTACCTACAATTTACAGTGCTTATATCAAAAAAATAATATTAACCTTGTAATTCTTCAGCCCCACTCATTCATTCATTTGAACTCATGAGCTTTGATGTGGTCACAATACTTCTTCCATTCACCATCCATATCTTCGACAAACTTGGTTCTGACTAGTTGTTCTGCGTTTTCGTTGATTATACGTTCTATCGGGTTTAGATCTGGATGATAGGGTGGTAGACGTAGTGCACTGTGACCATGAGCTTTTAAAAGTTGACCCAAAGCATATTTCTTCTCAATAAGCTTGTGGCTTTGAATCAGTGCATATAGTTCCGATTTTGTAACGGAGCTATCAAATGGGATGTTGTGGCTCTGTAGCCACTCTATCATCTGGCTTTTTTTAGCTGCCATGGTGATATTCTTTTCCACTAATACATTATGATATGAGGCGTTGTCCAATATTAATACCGATTGTTAAATTAGGTAGCAACTGGTTTTC
>JAWQRP010002813.1:0-14667 GCA_033557875.1 Quadriops clusia | reverse complement strand
TGCTGAAAATGAGGGCGCTGGCAGCGGTGAAATTTTGACTATAAGCGCAAACCGTTTGCAAACAGTTGGAAAAAATGTCAGTGTCAGTCCAAAAAATAAACCCTAGTGAACGCGCCCAATGTTTTGAATTTTATTTCAGTATAAAGCATCTCACAGTGTGCATTCTCAGTTTACCACCAGACCGTCGCGGGGCGGATGGTCTCCATAAGATCTTTCCCCACTTGTAGGGAAAATTAATTGTTTACCTGACTTTTATGTAGCATCCCGGTTAGTGAAAGAGTTTTAGAAAATGACTAGATGCGCCTGAAGATGGCCTGTTGGCGGGCCGAAACCGGTTGCACAATAAAATCATAGTTGCAAAGTACAGACATTTATTTGGAATTAATAAAGCATCTACTTTATCTAACATTTTAAAATTTGCTTGTTTATGAAGCAATTTTGCTGTTTCAACGCGTTCCATGTTTCATAATGTACCTAAATTATTTCCAGAGGACAATAAAATTTTTCAGTCTAGAACTAGAGTAGAGTAAATGTAAATTAAGCGTTCTTATTTTTCTATTTATTTGCGTCTGGTAAACGCGAGGCGCAGCAACACCAGCAATAGCGCACTTGGTCGGCGGCCGCGCGAACGCGTTATTATTTATTTGGAAATTTGCATAAAAATAAAATCTCTCCTCAAAAGCCGCTGGCATATTCAGTCGGTAAGCATTTTCAGTTCTTCTCTCTCCTCTGCAGCCGCCGCAGCGGCCCGGGCCATAAATCTGTGACATTATAAAACAAAGACAGCGAGTACATCAAAACATGTCTGAGAGGTAAAAAATGTCGGTTTCGCAAAAAGCGTACCGTGATGGCGGCGTCACGTTGGCTGCCCGTGGTTAACGAATTGCATGTGTGCGGAACCTTTCAGCTTGACAAATCGTACGTCGCAGCCTCAAACCCCGTACTTGTGGGTGGATGCAATTAGTTTTAGTTTCTATTAGGCCCTCTTTAATCTGCCTCCTCTGTTATTAGTTCAAAGCTTCTAAATTTAGAGCCGAATTTGATGCGACGCGCTTCGTGTCGGTACTGTTATCGAAGCCAGAGATAGCACGAAACTCCTCATTATGTCAACCGATTTGATGGCAACCTATGCACGACAGCACGAACGAGCACCAAACTTCACATCAGATAGCCCAAGAACTGTTTCGTGATATTTCGTTTATTTTTTTCTGCAGATTAATTTATAAAATCTTTAAGGAATTATTTCCCAAGACCAACGGTGCAATCTTTAAAAACACATAAAGATTAATACAAGAGTCATAAATGCAAACAAAACTGATTAAATATCTTTTTCAAATATAGATATGTTTGCAAACATTTATTTTTCAATGGATATAAAACTATAAATTAAAAAGTTTTCTTAATATGAAATGAAAATAAAAGCAATAAGATACTTAGCACAGTCATTGGCTACAAAATTCCATTAAATGTAAGCATGTGAACTTTATAAAATTAGTAAATAAAAAAGTGTTGGTATTCTAGGGCTAAAAAGGTAAACAAAACCCAAATGCAATCAGCAATACCGGTGAACGTAATAAATTGTGTCCGGATCAAAGGCATTTTTCAATTAAAATAATTAAAATGCTTCTACGCATCGTCGGAGAGATACTGTCGGCGAAATCGTTCCCTCTCAAAAGCTGCGCGAATATGTGCAGCAGCTTCAAAAACACGAACTGATAAGGTAATTGGTCGCGGAAATAACGTCGTTAGTCGCCAATTACTTACTTCTTAATTAATTTAATTTGTATCCTTGCCCCGAATTCGTCGACAGCCATCTAATGTTGTTATATTTACATTTTAATTTGGCTCATACTTTCTGTGCCGTGGGTGTCTCGCACGCCTCCTGCCCTTTACAACTTTTTCCGCACGGTTCGTTTTCGTGAATAAATACATTTTATTTATGTCAATCAGTTAAAATTACATTTGTTTTTACCTGTTCTTATTTACTTAGTATGAGCGCTAAAATTTTGGAAATATATTGGCATGCCTTAAAAGAAAAACCAAATTAGCGTTTGACAGATTATACGATCGTTTTGCCATTCTACCGTTCTTTGTATATTGCATTACCTGTTGTAATTTTCGAATTTTTTGTATGTTTAAAACGACAATTATATGTATAATTTTAAGTATGCATAATAGAACGTATTTTTAAAATTTTATTTCTTGAACACGTTCTGGTTTCGAAAAGAGAAAAGCATTACAGTTGAAAAACTTTTTATTGCAATTTTTCTGTAGTTAAATCAATTCCTGCATAAATAAATCGATTACGAAGACCTGAGGATGTCGTAGTATACGATAAAGTCGGCCACCTTCTTAATAAAAATAGTTGGTGGTTTTATATTTATACAAGTTACAATGAATAGTTTTATGATTTTCAATTGTATTGATTTTCTCCGGTAAAAACTTGCTTTCGTCTTCAGAACAAAAACAAAAGCCTTCTGATTTAATACAGAATTGTTAAAAATGTCGGATTTTGTATTCAACTTAGGCAATGTGTAATGGAAGAGCTATTTAGTAACTCCTACAGTTATAATAACATGGAGGAACGGAGTTTCGGGGCTCCAATCGCAGGACGTAGAACAAAAACGCGTACGAACATTAAAAATCCATGTTTGTAGCGTGCTGCTCTAATAGTATTTTGATCGCGGTTATTTGTGACATGCAAGGTTGTCGTTACCACAAAAAATAGTTTAACTTAAAAACATTAATCATTGCTTTCTAAAAATACGCGCCCGGTAATTACTTGCGGGAACTCGTTTGAGCCGCTCGTCTAAATTTTTTGGCATTTTCTGAACTTATTCTCGCTTATTCAACGCGTTTCGTCAAGGATTTCGTATTGGGAGAATCGTGTGCAGCGACCGGAGTAATTACAGCCTCTCGGTTTGGCGCACAAAACATTCAAGGTAAAGTCGTGGGCACAATTATCTTCAAACACATTTGGCAATCAAGTCCCGAAAAAGTTAATAATCGGGCCTTCGAATAAATAGTTTTTTATTGTTTGTCTAATCGTAAATTTAGCATAGATGTATTAGGTCAACTAAAACTTATTAAAAAGGGAAAAAATTAATAAGCAGAGAAAAATGTTATTAAAAGAACATTGTTGTGGCCTGAATAATTCAGAGGCGACGTATTCATCAGTTTTTTGTTTAATTTCCTGTTCGAATTGCGGCATTGTTCCTTGAGAAGCAAGATTTTGGTTTAATTGGCTTTGTAAAAAGTTTAACACCTCTTACTTCCTGCGTACAAAAATTCTTCGCAGGATTGAAATTGGTATTTTGGCATTAAACTTGGGCGGATGGTCCTAGTTTTGACAGGACGTGTTGTACTTTAAAACAAACAAAAGCTTATATGCAGGAACATCTGGGACGCACATCTATGGCAGGCACAAAGTGAGAGGACGTTTTTTCTTCCAACATGTTTTAGGGGAAGTCATTTTTAATATATTTACACATTCTGATGGCAGGAAGAGAAATTAGTGCCTGCACAAAATTGAGTTACAATACAAATTATAATGGTGAAGTAAAAGAAAATTACGGACTATTTTCCCTGTTGAAATAAACGAAATTTTTATATGAACGAATAAGTAAATTCCTCTGCGTATATATTTAAAATTCATCTGTGTGTTTTACGTTTATAAACGCTTATGTATCTGTTCATAAATTTTACAATAATTATATTCCATGTAGTATAAAAACACAATTAAATGGCGCCATATTCGCGGGCAACCCATAATAAATCATAATGTGTGGTGTGCAATGGAATTGAAATTAGAGGAACAATGCATACAATTAGTTAATAAAAATTAAATTAACGCACATTCACATAGCAGCGCCATATAATCAAGAGGAGACCCGTGCTTCAGCGCAAACAATAATTATACAATGACAAATGGTCCAGGCAATAACCTATCTAAATATAAACCAAGAACTGCCAGAGACATAAATCAGCGGAAAAAACGGACGGACGATCCTCATATCCATCCGAGCGAAGGAGCGAATTTAAAAATAGCGGGCCTGTTACCTCACGCAGCCGGCCCTATCGGCCAACTACTGAACTCGCTGGTAGTTAACATGCTGATGTCGGTATGACAGGAAACTACTCCGGAGGATTTATTGCGTGGAAACAGTCGCTCCCTGTAACGTGCGAGTTGCTTTAGATTAGTTCGTGTCCCGGCTTCGGGTTTCCCACTGCTTTTTAAAACGCCGACCGCCGTATATTTAGTTGGAATTTATTGATTTTAAACAACCTGTTAATGGTCGATTGATTGAAAATTAAGGGAAGATACCTTCGCGTGCCGTACCATATATTTTAGAAATATTTTAATTTGCTTTATCAACACGATATCAACATTAAGAAACAGTGACAAACAAACGCTTAAAAGTAATGTTGCATACTGGATATTGTTTTGCATACCTATAGAATGGACAATTGATATTTAAACTGAATACGTTCGCATTTATTATACTTAGGTATATATATGTAAATATTCTAAATTAGGTATACCAAAATAGCGTCAATCGTCCAATATCATAGGTATATGCGGTATACACGGTAATAATGCAGTGATATTAAAATAGACAACCTATTACACCTATCAGCTAGTTTGATAGTGTGACGTGATTTAGTGGGCCGCATATCAGGGGACCATTGAAAACGCAATTGAAATCGGCCCAGCGTAATCGCACATGATGAAAACAATTCATCAATGCTCTCTGCGTGAATCGATAGAACCCGTGTAACTTCATGAAAATGCAAACGGTCGGGTTTACCGGGACAAAGGGCTTCGGGTGAGTGTATAGGACAATGCTTCTGCGAGGGTGGGCCGCCGATAGCGTGCGCTTGGAATTTTAATCGAGCTAAAACAATCTGCGTCGAACTCCGGCCGGAACTAGATAAATCCTATTTGGTGCACTTCTCTCCATTTCCGGTTACCCGGACTCTAACATAACTCTGCCGACGAACAAAGAATAAAACGATCTCTGGCCACCGCAGTGGCATAACACTCAAACTTAATTGGGAGTGGCGTGTAAGGGACGGATTTCCTGATTTTTTTCGATCCTAACGTACTGGTGCAACAATGATGAATTTATTTACGGAGAAGACAGAGATTTCACTGTGCGCCTCCACCAATTGCGCTATCTTACTTTACCTATTGTGTGTTTTAAACTACAGAAACAAGACGTACCTACTAAGTTTTTTTATCACAATTTTTGCATAGTTAATATAAATTTACATATCACTGCAACATCATCCGCTCATGCACGAAATCCTATACGTTCCCGTTCCTTTGACCTTAGGTCAGAGTCTCTAACGAAACGTCAGAAATAAAATGTATGAAGTAAGACGAGAGTTGCCTCATTGCTTCTCAGAATATGTAACTCTGGAAAAACGACAGAGTGGACAAGTTCTTGATATGTCACGACTGTGACAAATGGCCTTTTCTTAATACGCGCTACATAAGTAGAACAGGGCAAAACTATTTCAAAAACTGTTCTCACCAGTGCAATAGTTTTGCCGTTGAATAATTCCGAAATCTTATATTGCCGCGTAAATCCGCACGGTTGTCGTTATACCCACATATATGATCCTATATAAGTAATCGTGTCGACCGGAGATCGACCTCATACTCCGCAAGTCGCCATAAGTTTCCGAACTTTCCATAAGTCCGTTGTTAGTGACCCTCATAATAAGAAATCATAGAGAATTGTCCTAAGCCACCATAAACTTGCCGGCAAAACCAAATTGAATCCGAATCCGGTCGACAGTCGTACCCTCTAGGTGCGAGGTGATAAACTAGTTAATATCCAAAGCTCGAGGTCAAGAAATCTCACAAATAACCAATAGATGGCAGTGAATGCTTTTTAAATCGGGTGCTCGCGTAGAGGGGATACGGGGGGTGGGTTAGCGATCCAAGTGATTGAGTGCAGGGTGGAGTTACCCTGCAGGGGGAAAATTCTAAACAATGATGGCTGCGATCCATCAAAATGGCTGCCATAAAAAGAAATATTAACGCACGTTAATGGCCCTGTTGAACGTCTTATGCAAGTTTAAGCACCCGTGGCCCAGTTCTCTTCCAAGGACCGCTGACTTGATGAGCTCTTCTGCATTTTACGACCTCCGCTGCGGCCAAATTAATTCGATATCGACAGGAATCAGTGTTAAAATTCATGTTTCCTCCGATTGTTCGCATTAATTTACACGTACCCGCGAAAGGAATAACCGTACGATTGTCGAAGTCTTAATTGACGCCTTTTTTCTTTAATTAGTACTTGCGGACAATTAAAATGCTCACTAAATGCAATTAAGAGGGAATTTGTTGCGTCTAATTAAGCCAATTAAGGAAATTCTTCACAGTTTATGACAGTATATGGGTACTGTAAAATACTATACGCACACGTGCAAGTTTGCAAATTTCCAAAACATTAAGATACACATACAATTTTGTTATGCCTATTAATTAGCAATTATTTTGTATGATAGCATGCACTTCCGCCTCCCCATCATTTACATAGGCGATTTGACTAATAGTGTTACAATTTCACGTACAGGAATATCAGGTCTTCGCCTTTCATCGCTTCACCAGGATTTAATGGAAATAATTTTTGCCCGTCAAAATAAACGCGGCATTATGAATTTATGATTTCCCTAACCTAACCCATTTCGCGTATGATTTACACCAGATATCGTTTACAAAAATTGACACGAAATCCCTTCCCGTGATATAAATATTCGGTGGCATATTTATAGTTTCCGGAAAAATACAAAATGATTTTCATGTTCGCAGACTATCACTAAACATGATTTTCGAATATGTTATCTGCGAAAATAATAAACAAATAACCATTAATCCCAGCAAGCACAAAGCGGACTGATAAAATTTGATATATGAAACATTATTTGAAATTAAGGGGTGCTTTTCCTGTTGGTGCGCGTTTCGACAACTCCAGCGACGATGATTTCGCATCAAACAACTGTGTTACATTATTTTGAACGTAGTATTGTCGAACGTTTGCCGGAAACGTCCCTTTATAAAACAGTACCTATGCGCTGCTGACGGTCACTTAACGTTGTGATTTCACTTTTGATCCATCTCACGTAGATATGCAATTTTAGTGCGAAAACTACATTTAAATAATAGTTATTAGTCAGCTGGATTTTACGAAACTTCCATCTGGTAAAATAATATTTCTAGATGGAGTTAAAAATCTCCACCTAACGTTTCTCAATACGGTATTTGCAATAATAAATTGCTGCAGCTAGCAGTCTGCTGATCATCCGAAGCCGTACAGCTCGAAATGTAGAAATTCCGGTTATATGAGCTAATACAGGGGTTGATTATCACCAGTAACACACATGAGTTGAACAAGCGGAATCAGCAAAAGCGGTTAGTCGGGTGTCGGCAGAGCGACAAGATGAACTGAGCCAATAAATCACAAATCCGTGACAATCCAATTTTTATATATCTAAATTTTAATCCACATTACGAAAATTTTACAGCAGAAACCTCCCGTCGGTTTAAGCCTCCTTTTCTCTCTTTTTATTTCATTTAATCTCCCCCCGGATTTATTTTCGGTTTTATTTTAAATTTACGTTTTTTTCCATAAAAAAAAACAATCGATCAGCAAAACACAAATTTTGCCAAAAAATTGCTTCGATTCGTAAACAAATTGATTAATATTATTTTATGGGAGGAATTAATGAATTAAACTCTCATGCATCACGAACGAATAAATCATGAAATCCATTGATAAACAAAGAGTGAAATGTCATAGAGTTCCCAGTTATAATGTTGAAAACAAACTGGACCAAAAATGTGGAGAACAAAAGCACTTAATATATTACATTTCTGCAAAATGTTCCGCCGAAAAATACACCGAACATAAAAGCGCCATATAACAAACTGCAGTTTGTGTCGCGGTGCAGCGAGAACTGAATTTGATAAATCGAGTAGCCTGCGGATATGTGTGGTCGAGATGAACATCAACGTTTTCACTGGCAAAACAATTGCAAAATGTTTTATACATACTATTTTATCGCCAAGTTTGTAATATTTTCATTGTTCGTTTTGCCGACCGTGCATGTCCGCGCCGAATGCAACTAGCCTGGCGATTAATAAATGACAATTGTATGAATTTCCATAAATATTAATTAGACGCCATTAGCCGCGCGGGACAAGCTTATGGTAATCAACCGGCGAACATTTTCCATTACCTCATTTTTAATGTCTTCTTTCGCTTTTGCGCGCCGCTGCAGCATTTCGCACAGCACACTGCGTTTTATTCGACGTATAAACACTCGCTTATTAATAACACTACCATTATGTACTTCTTTAGATTTATGGGTTTAATTTGTGCTTTCTTGCCACACCTTAATGTGCAGGTATTTTATTAAATTGATTGCCTTTGGTTTGCTATTTTTGAATTGCATAAAAGAACTACGTTCTTAACGTTGACATTCATTCTCAAGAAAAAATTTATGCCTTTTTTATATTTTTATACGGAGGAAAAAGAGACAACGGTATTTATTACTTTATGCAACACTCTACGTCTAGGGAATTTATGTGATTTGAAATTTTCTATAAATTATAATGCATGTGCATGCGGAAAACTTATTTCCAATTCTGTAAGCAAATTTAATATCTAATTGAAACTTGAACTAATGTGCAAAAATGTCGGTTATAGCTTTAATGTTTCATCATAAACATTTATTTTAGGCATATTAAAATTGACTTGATTTCTACCTTTTGATCAGACTCTAACCGATCCCCATCTTCTTCACAATAGAAACAATGAAAAAAGATTTCTATTATCCGTCAACGTGTCGAAACCGAATAACTTGCACGCACAGTCGAATATTCATTGCGTGCGAGATTTCAATACAATGGCCGAGTTTTTCGTAATAATAGGCAAAAAAAGAGAAAGTCAGTCGAACGCCAGAAAAATTCGGGCAGATGAATGGACTGCTTAGTATGTTGCACAATCTCAAAAGCCTGGCAAAGCGGGATGCAACCGCAACAAGGAACGCCTGGGGATTCGAAGAAACTGAAATTTGGAAAGCTTGTTTAACGGCAGGGGCAACAAACGCATTCACTGATCGGCTATGAAATCACCTGAACTAAAGCCGAAGGTGCTGGACGAATTTGAAAGGACGGAAACGGCGGTGATCTGACCTAAATTCTTCTGATTGTCATTGCATGCGTACCTGAACGGTGGTCGATAACAGGTCCCAAGTTAGGATTTAGCTTACCTGAAACAAATTGATAAAAATACGTTAGAATATATGCTAAGCATGTCTGCAATAACTAATCAAAAATTAAATAAAAATATAAAGCCGTTTAACAAACTGCCGATTTTTTGAAAGCGAAAAATTAATATTAAATTTGTAATCCAAGCAGTATTAATATATTAGCAATCCTTAAGTTTAAACTTAAACTTAAATTTACACTCAAAAGAGGTATTAATGTATACAAAATTGGACCTAAAATAAATAAAGTGCACAAAGTTATTGCCTTTTTGTTGCGCTGTCGCGCGTGAAATCACGGATAAAATAATATGGAATTAAGTGCCTCTATACAAAAGCAACAAATTTACTTAATGTGAGTAAAACACGGGTCCCAGCAAAGAAGACATAAAAGAGGAGACAACTCAACTAAAATAAAGCAAATTGAGCCATTAAAAGCGAATTTAGAACGTCGTAACTGAAAACGAGGAAGGGTGTTGATAGTCCGACCCCGGCTATAATGGCTGACGGCTACCGACAGCACAGCTGCGGGTCTAGCCATGCTCGAACTCTCGGTCTACGATAGGCTGCCACTAAGTTGGATCATTTGTCACTGACACATCACATCATTTCCAACACGGCTTGACGTTGCTCGCTAACGATTCCTTAATTACTTTTATTTATGATTTCTTCATCCATTTTGACGGTTTCATTAAAAGGGAGAAGGACGTTATAAAATCTCCCCTTGTCATGTGCATTTTGTATTGTACATAATTTTTTATTAATTTATATCTACATTTCTTATTAGAAAACAGACACCAACGAATCTTTTAAGGCAAATAAATAATATAAACATCAATAAATTAACGCTAAAGAATGAGCTATTACTATTATTCACACACGCAGTCATTAGGGCAAGAAGATAAAGAAGGCTTATTATTGTAAATTTTGTTTAAAAACTGTCTCACAGAGATTGTAACGTGGTGATGTTCATTCTTTTTGATATAAGGTCAGAAACGAGATAACTCTCGCGCACTCTCGCTAAGAAAAAATGCTGAATGAACACAATTTAAATACAAAAGCATTCAAGGTTATTCAAAGCAAATTAATTTAATTTGAAAGCAATTGCTTGTATTTTTATCAACAACAAAATACCTGTGCTACTACCTAATATATCAGGCGAAAGTTGCTAGAACTTATTTATTGCCGCTAAATATCGTTATCTTATATTCTAATAATATAAACTTTTTAACAAGATAACCACTTATATGTATTTTATGCGTCTAATGGTTAACATATAAAAAGTAGCTAACTGGTTTCCGTGGTCATAAAAAGTAGTGCTAATTGTGCGCCTACATAACAATCCAGCAAACATGAAAACGATTTAGCTTTTTTGATGTTTCAACAAACTTGATAAATTATGGGTTGACAAAGGGGCAAAAGTTATAAAATATTGCGCCTTGTTGGAACGAGCTGGCTCCGACACAAGGATATTAGAAAGGACACTTTTATGTTTCTATCAGCAAGTTTGTAATCAGGATACACGAGAATCCTTCCCTAATGTTCATCAGGCATGCCACCGAACAATGACATGGAAGTTTGCTTGCTGCATAAAAGCGGCGACATTCTTTATCGCTCTACAAAAATGTTAAACATGATAAGATAATTACTCTCCTTGTAATCACCGACATTTATATTTATTAATGAAATAATTAAATTTTAACATTTTTTTTTTAAATTAAATCCAAATCTTCATCCGCCAGATCAAATGATCCCATAAATAACGCAGCCAGAATCACGCAAAAACCTTTTCAGAATCATAATTACTCGCTGGGGTTAGGAGCCTTTTTGCACATACATATTTATGGGTAAAATAATCCCGTGTTCAGGGTATTAATGACAACCCACCGCATCATCGGCGAAGTTGGCAACAACTCAGCTTGGTGTATTGTCTACGCGATTGTTCCTTTGAAGACATGCATTCGTCTCCCAGAGATATTCTATTCCTAAGCTTTAATGTTCTCAGACCACAGTAAATTTCATGCAATATTTCCATTTTAGTTCCAAGATAAACAGAGGTACAACATTAAAGTTACTTAATTTAACACACGGGTATTTATTTTCAACTGCATACGAACTATTTTTACATCCACATCTAATTTAATTTCACACTTTAACTCGCGCGCCTCCACCAATTGTGCATGCATAGTTTCAAAACCTTGCAGCGTTGTCGTCTACTTTTTAATAATGAACTTTTCAATTCAACCGTCCTATTTTTCGTTTTACAAAATATGCATACATACATCCGGGCTCATGTACACGTGACCAGCGGCGTCAAACTAACATAGGAATTTAATTAATTACAGGCTAAAATCAATAAACGAATTGGGGGCGCTTTTGATAGGTGCATATTTGTATTTCAACAGTTATATTACTACATAACGTGAATAGCGGAGGATACTTTCATGTTTATGAATAATTTTCCCTTTATTTGGTTGGCGATAAATCACCGGAATGGCAACTATTTAACATGCGCCATCAAATTAATTGTTCAAATTGCCGAAACCGCAGACCAAATAGGAGATCAGTTGATCAATTACACGAGCGTAGGCGTACATTGAAAACGAGCATTACACGAATAGCTTCGGTTCACAGGGATAAATACAAGGAACGATTACAAACGGTGCACACGACAGCAGGGCTTGTTTCTAGTTTTTACGGAATGTTAGGCATCGAACGAAGTTATATATACTTTTGGGAAAATGAAGTTTAGAATTTATTTGTCACTGCCGCGTTGTAAACGTGCAAACACCGGCACACCAACAAAACACCAAAAAATCACTCAATGCTCTACTTAATTTTGACGGGTTTCTCCTCACATTCACGTGTGAAAGGACTATTAATAAGGGACCTAAAAATATTTTCCCGAGATCGTTGTCGCTTGTATTTTTTTATGTCTCAAATAAAAGCAAGCAAATATTAGGTGCATTTTCCGCTGTTGTAAATTCCTGCGGTAATTTATCAAATTGTTATTTTTGACAAGATGGGAAGGGTTAATGAAATTGCCTTGTTGCAAGTGTGCATTATTTTTATTATGTATACATAAGCAGATAAGTTTTTTGGCGTTTTATACAGGCAATTTGCAGTGCGTTTATTTATTAGAGTTGATAGTGGCGCTAAATGGGGGACTAGGATAACAATCTTCACATAGTGTAAACAACTAGTTCACTTGGGTGGCCAAGTTTAATTCCTTCGCGTTTTCCCCGAAAATTCTGAGATACCGATGCAAATAGTGTTCATTTACATTATGTAACATAAGAATTGTGTTAAGTGATTCACCGCCACCGGTGTATAATGAAGCTCTGGTATGGAACGCCGGTGATAAATGCCGTTGTGATAAGGAACAGCGGCCGTGGTAGATTTTTGCAACGCGATACGGAGAAAAATTTAATGCGATAGCCAGTCTGATATCCCTACAATGAAAAATAACATTGTTCCGTATCAGCCGCGGCTCGGGTTACAGCTGGAGCCAATCTAGTCCAGAAAGAGGCTTGATATGCTCATTTGAATTTTAATTGTACGCCATGGAAGTCTGGACGAACTCTCTGCTTCATGGCATTTGATAGGTCAATAAAGTATATGGGGCAACGTCTGGTGTATGTTATATCTGTTAGATTATACGTAAACGGTTTATAAATCGTTTTTTGATACTTTAATCTTATACCCTTATGTTAGATGATTTGAGAAATTTAAACAATTGTTTGAAAGATAATTTTATTGGTCTTCGATTTGGATAGCCATGCTTAAAATTTGAATATTGTACCGACCAAGTAGCCTAATAAATCATTCCGCAATTAGAGCGCTCTGTCAGAAGACCCTTCTTAACCGCACTTGATATCGGCTATACATATGCATGTCTCATTATCCTAGGAGCCTGCGTCTAATCAGGAGCAATATTCCCTTTCGCGTCGTAAATCATGCAACGTTAACGGGGATTCGAATGCTCGTTGGATTTTTGAATCGGCGCTTTGCTTTAACTGGTGAGCCAGGCGTATTATAAATTTTATTATGCCAATTCTGAGCGTTGCTAATTGTAAGTGTTTGTTCAGTGATAGAGGACTCCATTATTGTAAGCTATTGTAAGCGAGCAGAATTAACTCAGTTGTTTTCAATACGTAAAGGTGTGCTCGAATTGAACAATAGAGGACAGTCAAGGTTAGAATCACTCAAGCGGTTTTGGTGTACAACCAAAAAACATAGCGGGTTACATAATATACGGCTCGCATTTTTAATAACGTATTTATGTGGGCCAGAATTTAATTAATTTCGGGTTTGTGGAAGGACGAATTGAAAATTAAATTTCGTTTACATGAAAAAAATAAGATAATGCGTAAAATATTTAATTGTCATTATTTTACTTAAATATTTTAAAGTGTTTATTATCTGAATATTATTTACAGTTTGGGATGTGTAGATATGAGATTCAAATTGTGACCGAATCACTACTTAAAAATCCTGAATATTCCAGTCATACAGTTTTATCTCACGCATGCTATGTGTGCTGAACCATTTCCCCCATAATTCAATGGTAGGCAAACTCGCATCGCGAACGTATAATTACCTTCACCATCTACAATTATGCTACACATTACCGGTACGTGAGAACAGTGTTTATCCGCGGCCATGGCTCAGCCTTCTCCTCGGTGGCGCGCACCAGAATTTGGCCACACTTGAGGTCCTCGTGAAACAAAACGTTGGCCAAACGTTCCCCAGTAAAAAAGCCAGCGTGTAAATTAGTTTTTCATGGTGCATAATGGATTGAAATAACAACAGCAAGAACACGCTAAAATTAAGATAATAAGAGCACGATGTTCCATGGGCCATGTGCTCTGCGAGCTACGTTGCTCTGATGATGACGCGGTTTGCATGCTAAGCTGCAGTTACCCAGGATCAGGTGGGTTCGGTCCTGAGCTTTACACGGTACAACAGTGTGCGGGGGTCGCTGAGGGGATATAGGGTATTAGCGGTAGGGATCTTGTAATACCCGCGAAGGTAGCGCCGCAGCACGCATAGATTTGTGTTGCCGTTCGTTCCGCCAGAAATATATCATTCGAACTTTATGAAATTCGCACGTATTTATTGTACAGTAATAAATTCGCGATTATATTAAATAATTAGCGTTATTTATTATCATCAGGCTGCCATCATAATTATATACCAGTTATTCCGCGCTGAATTTTGCTAATTAATGTGTATTTGTAAACAACGCTGGTTTTAATGCACCCAACGCCCTGCTGCGCTCATACATGCCCTGCGAATTTATATAATATATAAATAAGCTGAACTTTGTTTTCCATTAACTTTAACTAAATTAACATGCCTGCATAAAAAGTGCCATTAATGGGTAAA
>JAWQRP010002812.1:0-14668 GCA_033557875.1 Quadriops clusia | reverse complement strand
TTCAGAAGAAAAATTTTTCTTCGCATGTTGTTTCAATTTAAAACTTTAAACGTGTTTATCTCAAAACTCAATTTTTTAAGTCGGTGGACACGAATTCTCGAAAAGTTATGAAACGATTTTGTTCAAATTTTGCACACATCTTTGAAATAATATTATCAAGTCATTGAACGCAGGATTTTTTTTTATTACAACTAATTTTTTCGAGCCAATACATGGCGGAAATTTGACCAAAAAATATGTTTTTTTGTTCAATGTCTGTCAAAAATTCAAATTTTTCTTTTTTTTTCCTTCGTCCAATAACGAGATTTATCCATGTACTAACGAAATATTTTTGGTTTTTTGATTTTAAATGAACCAATAATGACTTATGCTGTCCACGGCAAGAGCATTTTTTTTTTGAGACGTCAAGGGAGATGAGGTACCAACGTCTGAGTTTTCGGAATTTTTAAATAAACATTTCACAAAATACTGTTTAAATATGTATCTTTGATATGCTGAATTGTTTAAATAAAATATATGATTGTATATATTAAAAAAAAAATAGTAAAACACCCTTTTTTTGAACCTCTGAAACCCACCTAACCCCTTAAAGGTAGGTTCACAATCTAATGTACCTGGTGTACAGCTCAGGTACATTACATTGTGAACCTACCTTTAACCTTGCCCAGAGAGTAAATGTGCTCTCGGAATACCAAGCTAATCCTTTTAGACTAAAGACTAGTCTAAGCCTTTTAGACTAAAGACTATTCTAAGTCTCTTAAAATATTGACTAGCTTAGCCTGCAGGAGTAAGGACTAGTTTATCCAGCTAGAGTAAGGACTAGTTTGTCCAGTTAGAATGGAATAAGGACTAGATTAGCTTGCCCGACTAAAGCGATCGATTCCCTCAGGTGAGCGATGGATGATAAAACCTCCTTTGTTGTAAAAATAGATAAACGATCGATCGGAATAAACGTTGAATCGAAGACGATGCGATGCAGTTTCGTGATCGAAGGACGGACGCATGTGAGTAATTCGGACCGGAAAGAGACAGAAGGAGGAGAGAATAATGGCTTTATTGATATGTCACAGTCGAACTCGGCTCTCCTCAGCTTGAGGAACGGTCTGAGCCCCTCACTTTGGATACGTGCACAAGTTTAAGTTTAAAGTCAATCTATTGAATTTTGTATACATAACAAATTAGACATTTAAAACAATTTAAACGTTTAAAACAATTTAAATGCTTAAAATAACTTAAACAGTTAAAATAACTTAAACACTTAAAATAACAAACACTCAAAATAACAAACACTTAAAATAACAAACACTTAAAATAACAAACACTTAAAATAACAAACACTTAAAATAACTTAAACACATATAGAAAAAAAAATTAAAAAAAAAATAAACAGAAAATATTAAAGGAAATATTTTTAGGTACACAAAGAAAAAATATTGCGCCAAGGAATACATACGCATTGAGAATCAAAATTGTGTGAATTTCGCTTAACTCGACTTCCTCAACTCGAAGCCAACTAAGGCGACTGAGGCCGAGGCCATGTCCCGTACACGCATAACGGCAAAATTTGAGCTAGGAGAGTGCGAGAGCGAGATGCTTACGACTTAGGAGTTCGTAAATTATTGTTCAAGTACATAATTACACGGCAGAGGGCATTCCTAACTCCAGGGCGAACTGTATATGCGCCAGTAATTTCCATCATCAATTACAATTATTCAGATTACAAGTTACAAGTGAGCATTGAGGGTTACCATAAACTTGCTGCAACTGTTAAGTATCAATATTACTTTAGAACAACAAATTTCATTGTTAATATTGAGTTGCTTTAGTGTTGATACTTAGTAATCTAAAAATTAATAATTATGTAATTATTTAATTCAATAGTGTAACTATTTAATTCAATAGTGTAACTATTTAATTCAATAGTGTAACTATTTAATTCAATAGTGTAACTATTTAAATCAATAATGTAACTATTTAATTCAATAGTTATTTAATAAAAATCTAGCAACAAAAAAAACTTCTGAAACTTCTGAAACTTCAACAAAAAAAACTTCTGAAACTTCAACAAAAAAAAACTTCTGAAACTTCAACAAAAAATAACTTCTGAAACGTCAACAAAAAAAAAACTTCTGAAACTTCAACAAAAAATAACTTCTGAAACTTCAACAAAAAATAACTTCTGAAACGTCAACAAAAAAAAACTTCTGAAACTTCAACAAAAAAAAACTTCTGAAACTTCAACAAAAAAAAACTCCTGAAAACGCTAAAACTTCTGCCAAATTGTTGTGTTCCTTAACGTGCGTGTGGATGAACCGGTAACATCAGGAACGCCCAGCTTTACATTACTCCATATATTTGCAATCAAAACGATCAAGATTTAAGAGATTTGTTCTCAACTGCTGAAATATGCCCTCGATCTCGAAAATTAACGGACGCCCTGTATAACAATAATTTGCCTTGAACTAAATGTTTCTCGAGCCCGCGCCAAACAATACAATGGATCGAAATCGAAGTCCCTCCCTGTACTTCCGCGACATTCCCCATTGGATGTTTATGAGTCGAGCAGTCCGAACCGAGCAGTTTTTCACAACGATTTTGAAATATTTCCAGTGCTGGTTGACGTCGTTTAGCGGCAGAAATGAGCTGCAGAGGAATTCGAGGCAATGAATGTTGTCGGTGCCCTTTGCTTTCTGTTTTTGGATTAATTCGAGAGGAATACTAATGAGGACCAAGTATTAACTAAGTGTAGTCTTGTTTTCGTCACTTTGCGATGTTCGCTCGCTTGTCCGCTGGAGAACGTCGCTGCATTCACCACGATTGCTTCACGGTACCATTTATTTGTTGGTACTTTTAATTAACTGTTTTTCTTTTATTAATTTATGTTGTACTATTATTAGTGTTACTATTATTGGTATTACTATTATTAGTATTACTATTATTGGTAGTACTATTATTGGTAGCACTATTATTGGTAGTACTATTATTAGTATTACTATTATTGGTAGTACTATTATTAATATTACTATTATTGGTATTACTATTATTAGTATTACTATTATTAGTATTACTATTATTGGTAGTACTATTATTAGTATTACTATTATTGGTAGTATTATTATTAGTATTATTATTAATTTTATAATAGTAATTATTTAGATAAGATAAGGTCAATACGAAAGATGAAAGAGGAGCAGAAGAATCTCGTTCGACTGTTGGAGAGTACCATCGCGTGACTGGGAACGATCTTATTATTGTAATCGATTATTTGGTTTTTATTTAGAGGCTGACAAACGTAGCGGTACTGTACAGTGGAGCGAGACATCAATTATGAATATTCATGTAATGGCTGTTTGACAAAACCAGCCAACTTAATTTACTCGCTTTATCTCTCCTAACTCATCTTTATGACTATTTTCTTTCATCATTAAATATTATTTACGGGCGCCCAATTCGGGCCCTAATTGTACGATACTTTTAATTGCGTCAAGTATTATCATAGGAATTGAACCATTCATCACAGCTCGAACACCTCCTGGCCCAGCCTAGTTTAATTGCACACGAAACGAAAACACAATTACTTCCATAATGCAATGAATACAAGAAATAATAATAATAAAAACACCAATAATAAAAATAACAATAATAAAAACACCAATAATAAATACACCAATAATAAAAACACCAATAATAAAAACACCAATAATAAAAACACCAATAAAAACACAAATAATAAAAACACCAATAATAAAAACACCAATAAAAACACAAATAATAAAAACACCAATAATAAAAACACCAATAATAAAAGAAATATACACAAGAAAGTTTCGATTCGGCCCCAATGCACATCTTGCATCTTTTTTGCCCAAACCAGCGAGGCCGCCAAGGCCAGACTCTCCTTTTTGCGAAGGCTCCTAAAATATGCAGGAGGATTTTCCCGACGTCCATTTAATTTAGAATATTTCGCGTAACATGGTAATTACAAAAGTCGGCCGGGCGGGCAAAAAAGGCCCTTCTGCGAAGTCGGCCAATAAAAAATGGACGGGCACGTAGAGCTATGCACTGGTAAGGTTTTTGACAAACGAGGTAGACATAACTGAGGCGGTCACTTCTGTGGACATTAATGATGTCCCAAAACGACGTATTAATTAACTACATTGCTGGGATCATTAAACAATGATCGTGATCTTGGCCTTCGTGGAGCCGCCATACGCGGGCCAAATCCACTTGAAGATAGTCCAATTGATTAAAGGGCAAACAAAGTGGTAAAAGGAATAAGGATCTGTTTTACCTACATTGTTACGAACCCTAGGTTATAACAAGCTTTCCCACTGGGCGATTGACATGCTTTGGAAATACTTACGAACAATCTGATTTTTTTGTTGTTGCCCACCGCTAATCCTAATTGATGTCCTCAATCGGCCATCTCTTTCTAAGTGTCATTTGACGAGCAAACCACTGTACACAAGTTCAAGACCAATCTCTCAAGATGAAGTTCTTATGCTTCATCTGCAGGTTGACCGCCCTCTAAAGCCATGGTACGGCCAAAATTGGCCATTGGAGGATTAATGCGGGCCAATTAGCATGACGTATCGGCCGGTGCTGGAGGTAGTGCAACGGGCCAAAACGTCGCGTTTATCCTTTCCGCTCAAATCAATAGATCACGGTTGCTTTCTTATGCAGTTTAGTTTTGATAGAAAGATTATAGTCGAAGATGGCCTAGGGCCGCCGGGAGATGCTGCGGCGGCCACATACATCACTCGGGCCGAGGAACGGCAATTGCTGCATATACGATCCAAGTCGGCCATGAGAGGTTGAGTCGGGTCCCAGGCGGCCGTGCATGAGGTCCACCGCGCCAGGGGAAGGAAGGCCGGATTGGCCTGCTGGATGAATTAGCTATGCCATGCAACGAAGGCAGTTATCGCTTCGGGCTTTTCAAGGATATTTTCAGGTTTCCACAAAAAAAGCAATTTTCGTATTCATGCCTTTTATTTTACTCCATTCTTAGACTTCCTTTCTTCTTTCGTATAGCTAATTTATTAGCATACCGAGTGCGTCTTCTCGGAACTCTTCTCCTCGAACTACTGCCTAGCTATGCACTTATACGTGATCGTCGCGTTTCGACGGAAACTGACACGCTATATGGAAGCTATAATAACATCTTTTTATGTCTGCACATATACGGGGTCTGTTAGAAAAGTGTCCGATCTTATTTTTTCCGATAACCTGACGGATTTGAATTAAGCGCGCTTGCATGAGCCGCCCTTGAACCTTCGTGCGCTTGCGTGTATTTTTTCCCGCCTGTCGATAGCGTTTGTTGCTGGCAAACAGCATTTGAATGAGGTAATGTGTAGTGCACTGTAATGTTTATATACTTGTATATTTATATATTTGTATATTTATATATTTGTATATTTATATATTTGTATATTTATATATTTGTATATTTATATATTTGTATATTTATATATTTGTATATTTATATTTTTTGTATATTTATATATTTAATTTAAGCTCGCACGGCATGGCCTCCCGGACTTCCTCCAGAGGCCCCCAAACGGCCTGGAAAGCGGGCGCGCTGACAGGCCAACAAAAATAAAATAATGATCTCCGCTGATTGCAAACGTACGTAATGATTGGTATTCACCGACGGGTTTCCTATGGAATTATCTATCGATTCATCTAATGGCGTCCACGATAATGAGTGTAATTGTCGACGAGGCGAAGGCATTTGTTATGATATATTTTCATTTGTGGGTAAATGCCAATTTATCAATTCCCTCCGCTGACATTTTATGAAGCCATTGTCGAGTCTAAATTACCTGTCATTGTGAAAAATGTTCCGGGGGTTTCGCAACTAAACGTTATGCAGCCGACTAACTTACAGTTAGCGCTCATAATAATAAGCTTAGACTTATTGTGCTGTACAGTAGCGGTCTCGTCGAGCGCTAACGTTCGCTTGAAATTCACGTGTGTATCAATAAACAAGCGAAACTTCGATGGATAGAACATTTTTGTGTAGGATTGAGTCAAGGTGCACTGTTCGGCGGCCGCAATCTAAGCATTCTAAAGGCGGGCCTGAAGCAAACGCATTAAGGTCCACGATTGCATTAAGGCCGACTCAACTATTAGCTGTTGATTGTAAGCAAATTACCTTCAAACAATAATCTATAAATATCAAGCGGTCAATGAAATGCATTGTTCCTAATTATTAGGACGCGGACGGCTAGCTTGCTCGCTTCGCTCGCAAGTGCTCGCGCCTGCGGCGCTCGCTTTTAATACAGTCTACTGGAGCTAGTTAGATCTGTTTAAGAAACAAAATTGAAAAACTAAAATACAAATTTTGAGAAACATTTTAGATTTTTTTAAAATTCGATTTATAATAAAATATAGTAGTAGTATAAATAAATGTAGTAGTAAAACTAAATATATTAAAATTAAATAGTATAGTATAAGAAAATATAGTATAAACAAATATATTATAAATAAATATAGTATAAATAAATACAGTATAAATAGTGAGACAATAAAAGTTCTATTGTCTTTAGTTATTAGGAGATCTAGCAGTAAACTGGAACTAGATAAATCGTTTTAAAACACAGTTTTTAAAAATTTTGACAAACGTTTCTTTCGATTTTTTTAAAATTCGATTTATAATAAAATATAGTATTAATAAATATAGCATAAATAAATATAGTGTAATAAATATAATGTAAATAAATATGGTATGAATAAATACAGTATAAATAGTAAAACAATAAAAGTTCTACTCTCTCTGGTTATTAGGAATCCTAGCTTCGCTCGCTTCTTAAAACGATATATCTAGCTCCAGTTTACGTTATTAAAGCTAGCGCCGCAGGCGCTAGCTCTTGCGAGCGAAGCGAGCAAGCAAGGTTTCCTAATAACCAGAGAGAGAGTAGAACTTTTATTGTTTTACTATTTATACTGTATTTATTTATACCATATTTATTTACACTATATTTATTTATGCTATATTTATTAATATTATATTTATTACACTATATTTATTTATGCTATATTTATTAATACTATATTTATTACACTATATTTATTTATGCTATATTTATTATATTATATAGTAGTATTAATACTATATTTATTACACCATATTTATTAATATTATATTTATTACACTACACTGCACTATATTTATTAATGCTACATTTATTACAGTATATTTATTACTACTATATTTAGTACACTATATTTATTAATACTATATTTAATACACAATATTTATTTACGCTATATTTAATAATATGTATATTTTACTATAAATCGAATAAAAAAAATTTTTTGTAGTCGATTTGTAGTAAAATATAATACCTATTAATAAATATTGTGTATTAAATATAGTATTAATAAATATAGTGTAATAAATATAGTATTAATAAATATAGTGTACTAAATGTAGCATTAATAAATATAGTGTAATAAATGTAGCATTAATAAATATAGTGTAATAAATATAGCATAAATAAATATAGTGTAATAAATATAATATTAATAAATATGGTGTAATAAATATAGTATTAATAGATATAGCATAAATAATTATAGTGTAATAAATATAGTATTAATAAATATAGCATAAATAAATATAGTGTAATAAATATAGTATTAATAAATATTGCATAAATAAAGGTAGTGTAATAAATACAGTATTAATAAATATGGTGTAATAAATATCGTATTAATAAATATAGTGTAATAAATATAGCATAAATAATTATAGTGTAATAAATATAGTATTAATAAATATAGCATAGATAAATATAGTGTAATAAATATAGTATTAATAAATATTGCATAAATAAAGGTAGTGTAATAAATACAGTATTAATAAATATAGTGTAATAAATATCGTATTAATAAATATAGTGTAATAAATACAGCATAAATAAATATAGTGTAATAAATATAATATTAATAAATAGAGTATTAATAAATATGGTGTAATAAATATAGTATTAATAGATATAGCATAAATAATTATAGTGTAATAAATATAGTATTAATAAATATAGCATAGATAAATATAGTGTAATAAATATAGTATTAAGAAATATTGCATAAATAAAGGTATTGTATATAAATACAGTATTAATAAATATAGTGTAATAAATATCGTATTAATAAATATAGTGTAATAAATATAGAATAAATAAATATAGTGTAAATAAATATGGTATACATAAATACAGTATAAGTAGTAAAACAATAAAAGTTATACACTCTCTGGTTATTAGGAAACCTTGCTTGCTCGCTTCGCTCGCAAGAGCTAGCTAGCGCCGTAGGCCCTAGCTTTTATAAAGTAAACTGGAGCTAGATAAATCGTTTTAAGAAACAAATTTAAATAATTTTGACAAACATTTTGTCCATTTTTTTCATTCGATTTATAGTAAAATATAATACCAATTATTAAATATAGCTTAAATAAATATTGTGTATTAACCCTTCAGCACACGCCAATTGGTGGAAAAGACAGCATTTTTTTATTTTCACTTTCAACACGTCTATTTCTCTTTTAAATGCCTCTAGCTCCCAGATATGTCTTGGGAAACTATAAATAGGGGATGTGGTGCCGTTACCTTTATACCGATTTTGTAGTACTTTGTGTACCTGGCAGGTGCTCTAGTCTAGTGCGGTCGATTCCACCAATAGCGCGTGTGCTCGCGTAACATTTCGGAGCGCGTATACCGAAGGGTTAAATATAGTGTAATAAATGTAGCATTAATAAATATAGTGTAATAAATACAATATTAAAAAATATAGTGTAATAAATATAGTATTAATAAATATAGCATAAATAAATATAGTATTAATAAATTTAGTATAAATAAATATAGTATATAAGCAAGCAAGGTTTCCTAATAACCAGAGAGTGTATAACTTTTATTGTTTTACTACTTATACTGTATTTATGTATACCATATTTATTTACACTATATTTATTTATGCTATATTTATTACACTATATTTATTAATACGATATTTATTACACTATATTTATTAATACTGTATTTATTACACTACATTTATTTATGCAATATTTATTAATACTTACTATATTTATTACACTATCTTTATTTATGCTATAGTTATTAATACTATATTTATTAATATTATATTTATTACACTATATTTATTTATACTATATTTATTACACTATATTTTTTAATATTATATTTATTACACTATATTTATTACACTATATTTAATACACAATATTTATTTACGCTATATTTAATAATAGGTATTATATTTCACTATAAATCGAATGAAAAAAAATGAAGAAAATGTTTGTCAAAATTATTTAAATTTGTTTCTTAAAACGATTTATCTAGCTCCAGTTTACTTTATAAAAGCTAGCGCCGCAGGCGCTAGCTCTTGCGAGCGAAGCGAGCAAGCAAGGTTTCCTAATAACCAGAGAGTGTAGAACTTTTATTGTTTTACTATTTATACTGTATTTATTTATACCATATTTATTTACACTATATTTATTTATCTTATATTTATTACACTATATTTATTAATACTATATTCATTACACTATATTTATTTATGCTATATTTATTACGCTATATTTATTGCATTATATTTATTAATACGATATTTATTACACTATATTTATTAATAATGTATTTATTACACTACATTTATTTATGCAATATTTATTAATACTATATTTATTACACTATATTTAGTACACTACATTTATTGATGCTACATTTATTACACCATATTTATTACACTATATTTATTAATGCTACATTTAGTACACTATATTTTTTAATACTATAGTTATTACACTATATTTATTGATGCTATATTTATTACACTATATTTATTGATGCTACATTTATTACACTATATTTATTAATGCTACATTTTGTACACTATATTTTTTAATACTATATTTATTGATGCTACATTTATTACACTATATTTATTACACTATATTTATTAATGCTACATTTATTACATTATATTTATTACTACTATATTTAGTACACTATATTTATTTATGCTACATTTATTACACTATATTTATTAATGCTACATTTATTACACTATATTTATTACTACTATATTTATTTATGCTACATTTATTAATACTATATTTATTAATGCTACATTTATTACACTATATTTAGTACTACTATATTTAGTACACTATATTTATTTATGCTACATTTATTACACTATATTTATTACTACTATATTTATTACACTATATTTATTAATACTATATTTAATACACAATATTTAATTACGCTATATTTAATAAAAGGTATTATATTTTACTATAAATCGAATAAAAAAAATCTAAAAAATGGTAATATATATATTTTTATTAGAAAAATATTTTGGACATTCAATACCTTAACATTGCATATGATAATTTCTTAAAACTTTAAAATGAACAAATAATTCAATAACCATTGTCCTATACTAAAACTATAAAGAAACCTACTTTGTTCACTTCGCTGGCAAGCAGTTGCGCCTGTGACCCTCGTTTGTCATACACTTAAAAGTATACTATAGGTACCTATAGGTACTTACAATTAAGTACTTCCAATTAAATACTTAAAACGCGATTTATACCAGTGTACCTATAGGTAGGTAGGCATACCTACCTAAAAATGATTCTCATAATTGATTGAATTCTCAGCAAAATCCAAGGCACTAAATCTGATATATTCGTATAAAAAAGAAAATAACGACCGGCATCATAAATCGAGGGAAATTTCGGTTTTATCTATTTTAAATTAATTTAATTGGCCCGCCGATTTACAATTTTAGAAACCGCCTCGGTTTCGCAACGCTCTTGCGTGTGGAAACTTATATTTTTATTGCCAATCGGCCAGACTCGGCTCGACTAGAAATGGGTTGCTTAGCATAATTACGGCCATTTAGCAAGTGTTGCCCCGTCGAAAAACCCATAAATTCGGCAAAAACTCGCCCGCTGGATTCCGCGAGCGATTAGGAGGCGACGCCCGGTGCGGTGACTTGTGGAAATTAAATTAAAAAACCATCAAATAAATTTTTTCCTTCCCGTAACAATATGTACATATTTAAGCGACGTCGAGGAGCCGTCAGGACGTAGGTCCTTCTGGCCCGGTTTATTGCCGAGTACTAATCTGGTTGTTTTGTTTGCAGGTCCACATAACAGTACTGGACAAAAATGACAGTCCGCCGTCATTCAAAGACACTCCGCTGGTGTACTCCGTGTCCGAGGACCTCGGCCCAGGACAGTCCGTGGCGACAGTGAGGGCCGATGACCCTGACACTTTGGGTCATCTGGAATACACTCTTATCTCCGAAGATGACAGTCATTTTGCTCTTGACGGGCGAACGGGCGTCCTCAGACTGGTCGACTCTCTTGACAGAGAAGTTAAAGACGTCTATAAATTGACTGTTAGAGCCAGCGATGGTATCCAGCACACTGATACAGTTGTTACCGTGCAGGTATGTAGTTGAAAATATTTTCGTTGTTTAGATCCATAATTATGATTAGTGGGACGCTGTCTGATTAGAAGCCGAAGGTAATGCCTCAATGTCGCACTAGAATTGAGTAATTTCCAGAAAGGCGACCGCTTTCAGCATGACTGCCCCTCTGGCTGTTGGCTGAACTGTACTGATTCAACTAAATTGAACTGAAATTATTGAACTGAACTGAATTGAATGGAAATGATTGAACTGAACTGAATTGAATTGAAATGATTGAACTGAAATGATTGAACTGAAATGTTTGAACTGAAATGATTGAACTGAACTGAATTGGACCAAAGAAGAAAGGTATAAAACAGACACGGTTTAAAATTTGTTCTGCTCAATATATTATTTAATGTAATATATAATTATATATTACTTATTATAATACATATACAAAATATTATTATCCAATTTTACTCTTTAGAAAATGACCTAAACTCTACCTTAAGTTCACCGTCAAAATTAGACAACTCTCAACGCTGAAATTCCCAATTAAAGCAATAGAAGGAGTCGACAATTGCAGCGGCCGACGCAACGCCGCAAACGAAGTTATTTTCTAATCAAATTTCTGTTGTTGCGATTTCATTGTGCATTACAACAGGTCAGGATAACTGCAACAACAGCGCAGCAAATAGCAAATAATGATTACTTGCGCAACTGCAATCATAACAACGTAGGTTTCACGAAATTTAATGACTCCTCTAAATTGATGTTTCTTGTTTCTTCTCGTGCTTGGGTGCCACGTTCGTTCCTTTGCTCTCAGCGCTAAGAGAGACACATAGAGCTGGGTTTTGTTCGTTATGGTGTATTAAAGTGTTTAAGGCTGATTTCTAATCACCCCTCTCCTTGCTTTGATATCTTTATAAATCCATTTCTGTATTTTTTGTTATATACAAAATATATTATGAATAATATATATTATTTACAATATTTATATTATGAATAATATATATTATTTACAATATATATTATGAATAATATATAACATATATAAAGGCATCTATAAGCAAATCTAACGTAAAAGAAAAAAGTGAAAATATAAATGTGCGATAAGGTACACATAAATGAACAGCTTGTAGTGCGATCACAATGGCTGACACGAGTTTATAAATTATGGTGCCTCACCATGATATATATCCATGTCATTCATAATCGATAACCGTTTTTAAAATATCGATATGTGAAGTTTTTAAACGCCTCGGAACTTGCTTAGGTTAGCTAAGGCAAGGTTTTTTTAAATATAAAGTAAGGTTAGATAAGCTAAGGTTAGATAAAGTACGGTTAGATAAAGTAAGGAAAGGCTTGAAACGGTAAGGTACAGAAAAACGAAAAACTAACTGACGCGAATCAAGATAAATAGAGACCGATCGTGTCTATATGTTACGTTGATTGAAAGGGAGGAAATAAATAAATAACGTACATACTCGTATGCGCACATAAGCGAAGTTATCTCAAGTTATGCGAGACTCTATTAAGCCGCGCATGCGTACGTGCCTTTACGTGCGTTAGTTGCACGAATTAAATTAATAGGACACCATACATCAAACCCTAGACTCGATTCCTTTATTTAAATTTCATATTTTTCTAATGCTTAATTAATTGCCCTGCCTCCTTTCCCATGCCCATCTCTGATTAACTCGTTTATTGCATATATATGTGCTCGGGCGGTCATGAAAAATGGCTCTACAATCTCCGGATAAATTGATTAATCAAACACTTAAATGGTTTAGTTAAACTTATTATTATATATGAATTAAATTAAATAATATTTATATATAAATTATTATATTAAATTATATTATTCTATGTGTATTATATTAAATTATATCATTACAGAATGTTAAAAATAGTTGTAACTACTGTTTTTGTAATTAATGCGATTTTAATTAAAACCGACATAATCGACGTAGAAAGTCGCGTGATTTCTTAATGCATATTCATGTTTTATGCGCCTTGTAATTAGTAAATTAAATTTTATTATTATTCATTACTATTTTTATTATTATTATTATTTTCATTACTATTTTTGTTGTTATTATTATCATTATTATTATTATTATTATTATTATCATTATTATTATTATTATTATTATTATTATTATTATTATTATTATTATTATTATTATTATTGTTATTGTTATTATTATTATTATTATTATTATTATTATTATTATTATAGTCTTGCTCCAATTGAGTTTTGAAAAAGATCGCTTAAGAAGATCGTTTTGCCACGTTTCGCTGTGTCGAAACTAAAGGGAATTCCTCGATTGTTGCACGACATTAATAATTGTTGAGGTATAGAATAATCGGGCTGAAGTATAGAATAATCGAGCAACACAATCAACAATTACAGTTCGTTGCCTTCTGGCCGCTATGAAATCTGTCCGATCTGCATCTCTATGATAAACTGCTGCAGAATGCACAACCTGCAACAGAGGCCTAAAGAGGGAGCTTCCGGATAACACCCATTCTGAGCTTTAGTTTGAAATTGTTTAAATGCAAAAATGAAATTTGAATAAATAAATAATTTAATAAGTAAATAAATAAATAATTAAATAAGTAAATAAATAAATAATTAAATAAGTAAATAAATAAATATTTAAATAAGTAAATAAATAAATAATTAAAAAAATAAATAATTAAATAAGTAAATAAATAGTTAAATAAACAACGAAACAAATAATTACCTAGTTATAGAAATAAATACTTAAATTAGCAACAAAGTAGCGTATCAAGAGAACCAACGAACGGCTACCAACTACATACATATAGCAATTATCAAAAGCGTGCAATGATAAATGAAATAATTACGCCGGAGATAGTGGGCAATTAATTATAAATTATCATTTAGAGTAAGTAAGTAAGTAAGTAAGGAAGGTAGTTTTCCGAGCTAAAAGTCTAATAGAGACAGATGTAGCAATCTGCGCTGGCCTCAGTCGGGCTCGGGATAAAATAAATTCTGAAATGAAATGTCAATACTGGATGAGTTATGGCCGTCCTTTTCCTCGTAATACTTATTGTAATTGCCATTAGGACTGGACTATACGCTCGCGAACGACGATAGGGACAAATTATCAAAACGACGACGGAGAGACAAAATGAAACAAATAAACTATATATATATATATATATATATATATATACATAT
>JAWQRP010002811.1:0-14670 GCA_033557875.1 Quadriops clusia | reverse complement strand
TTGTTCATTTGTTTCAAAACGACGTCAACTAAGAGAAGCGCGTTGTTTACTTGTTTCAAAACGACGTCAACTAAGAGAATCGCGTTGTTCATTTGTTTCAAAACGACGTCAACTAAGAGAATCGCGTTGTTCATTTGTTTCAAAACGACGTCAATTAAGAGAAGCGCGTTGTTCATTTGTTTCAAAACGACGTCAACTAAGAGAAGCGCGTTGTCCATTTGTTTCAAAACGACGTCATCTAAGAGAAGCGCGTTGTTCATATGTTTCAAAACGACGTCAACTAAGAGAAGCGCGTTGTTCATTTGTTTCAAAACGACGTCAACTAAGAGAAGCGCGTGGTTCATTTATTTCAAAACGTCAACTAAGATAAAGCCAAGAATTTTCAAATTCATAACATTTAGTACGAAACAGAGTGTACAATATCCTCTAAAATACAAAGTAATTTACAGAATTTGAACAATTCTTTTGCCCCCGAAAATGCGTGTGGACACCCCCGAGGCTCTTAGTACGCAGCACGCGGATCTAGCGTGACCCACCAAAATTATTTATCAAATTTTGTATCTTTAAACTCATGCCAAGTGTGTAGTTAACATGGGCGGAGGGGGAGGCATGAAAGGGCATAATCATGCCTTCGCCTGACTGGATTTACGTTCGGTGGAATCATTTTAATGTGAATTTATTTTCGAGTAAGTCACGAATACAATAATTATTTAAATTTTGATAGTGGTTCTTCCGGGGCCTCCTGGCTGCTTAGAGCGCTAATTAGGCTGCATCGATGTAGCCAGCGAAGGGTTATTAATTTAAATTAACCCTCTGAAAGTTCGCGAGGGAAAAATTAACGTGAATATTCAACACCAAAGAACAGATTTTTTACAGTGTACAAATTTATTTAAATTATATTAAATATATACTTGGTATGAGTTTATTTTATAAATACACAAAAAAATTGACTCCATTCGAGACAGTAATGGGCTAAATAAAATATTGCTTCTTGAACCGACTTACCTTGTGGTTAAGTATTCGTGTAATATTTTATAAGCCTCATTGTTAATTCTATTCAAATAAGTTAATTAGCAAATCGGGTGAGTGAATTATCGATTTGCGGCATTCCTGCAATGTCCAGATTAATGTGTCTGGTTTTTTTTTGACTCAATCTTTTTATGCAGACTTCATATCCTGAACTTAAGATATGCTTGAACGATAAGTACCTACATAATCTATTGTATATTTGTATTATTGTATTTATATTATATTTTATTTATGTTATATTTTATTTATATTATTGTGGGCTTTCTTTAAACTGAATTTGAGCCACTTTGGAAGTATATACTCTTCCTATTTTTCCTTTCTCTTCATTTTTACAGCTCGTCGTTCCCGAAAAACCCGATAACAGTGAAATTGCCACAATTCGGTAAACACTATAAAAAATATTCAAATTAAATGCTCGTCCCACAGATCCGATAAAAATTAGCGCTACCGGAGTTAGCGTTGCATGTTTTCGAAAATCGTAAAACGAGATGGAGACGTCTGATCAAATTTATGGCGCATAAAATTTTATCAGAACTGCTAGAAAAATCGACGTGGAAGTCGCTTGTTTACTATGGAGCCGAAGTGCCGCTGAGAGTTTCAAACGAACATTTAAAGTTCCAAAGGAACGCCCAAAGAACCGTCTTGGGCCCAAAGGACCTTCATGAGATTCTCATCAATCCCAATTTTGTTATCAAAATTGAAAAAAAAAACAAAAATTCTAAATTGTAATTAATAATGAATCAAAAGTTTATGTTCTAACACAGTTAGAATTTTCTGCAGTACTCCGCTAATAAGGCTCTGAATACAAATCGCCCTAATTAAGTTATAATAGGTGGAATATCGTTCACCTTATATTTTATGGCACTGCATTAAACGGTACCAATAAAATTTCACAGCTTCCTACGGCATTCATTAGGAATGTGTGTTAAACGTTTCGGTGCATAAAACCGAGAAAAAATAATAATAAATTAAAGAAATTCGTGGGAATGCAAGTACCCACATAAACAGAAGAGATAATAATTAAAAACGAGCAAAAGTAAAGCGTGTCCCGAAATAGACATTACATGTACGAGAACGCGAACAATCGCTTTGAACGTTTTCTTGTGTACCCGTGGGTATTTACGGTTAATTGCCAAATAAATAATCGGGCGGTAATTCGGATAGGAGAGGAATGATCCTTGAGCATAATTTTATCGATATTTTATTAAGACTATTAAGCCGTACACAATGTTCTTACAAAATTGTATGCAAATGAGACATGTCTTAATGCGCAATCCCATTAACATGTAATAAAGAATTTTTTCATGTTGCGTTTAATGTTCTTTTTATCAGTCTATCGTTGTTGTGCGCACGTATAGTGGACGCGGGCGCCATTAGCAGGACTTTCTGAGTCCGGAATTAATTTGAATTAAAGCTTGATTGCGTATTCGATTAGCTCCTCGGGAAACAACCTCACTATTATTGCTCTAAATAGAAAAATCTATTCGAAGCCTTGCTCGACGGGGGTGTTTTAATCAAAATTAAACTATACATAATTTATGCTATGTATATTATTACATACATTAATTTAACATACTATGTTCTTTGGTACGTATTTAATCCTTTAACTGTCTTTAAAACCAAATCATTGTCTTTTATAATTTAAAAGTAGGTGCACATACAGATATCTACTTAAATCTGGCATCATCTAGCATAAAACAACTTTCACAAAATTCGTTATTATAGCATTATGCGTGCATACAGAGTGTACCTAAGTGTACGGCTCTCTATCTAAAGCGTATTTAAGCACGTAAGTATGGAGAGCCTAGGCTGTATCCACTGATATGTTTATTACAAGACATTAAACTCTATTAAGCGCACGGGAGATACACCTCTCATTGTGGCTGGATGTGTTTTCGAGAGATGGTTGCGCAACGCTGGCCACTGGCCACTCTGATCCATATACCCGTGGTACTTAGACGTATAAATACCGCTTTCTCTATTACCAAATTTCTTATTATCTTAAGCCGCATTGTGCAACAAATATTCATTACTCTTGCATATAACCAGCAGATGACACATACTCGTTCGTATATGGCTTAGAACGTTCCTATCGGCCTGTGGACGGTACGTTTCGATGATTTCGAAATTAAAGTGGAATATAATAAACAGAGAATCTGATTACTTCCAACGGGTTTACTTTGAGCTTATGTGTAGCTTCGTTGTGCAATCTGTTGCAGGCGGAAGAAATTTGGTCGATCAGGTGTGATTTTACTTCGATTTGAACTAAATTCTATTTGAAGTTAATTCTGTTTCAAGTTAATTCTATTTGAAGTTAATTCATTTTGAAGTTAATTCTATTTGAAGTTTTTTCTATTTAAAGTTAATTCTATTTGAAGTTAATTCTATTTGAAGTTAATTCTATTTGAAGTTTTTTCTATTTGAAGTTTAAATTTTTTGTAAATGAAGGTCCCAATAAGGTCAGGTAAATTTAATAATTAGACGTAATTTTTTCCTTGTTTAATTAGTATATTTGCTACCGGTTTCAACCTTCCCAGGCAATCATCAGGCGCAGCACGTCAGATATGTAACAATGTTGAAATAGAAGACATGAGGTGTCACCAAATTACTAAAACCTATTTGGATTGCTCACATACAAGTACTAAATTCTATCTACAGTATTATATTGCAAAATTTTAGTAATTTAGTGACACCTCATGTCTTCTATTTCAGCATTTTTACATTTCTGACGTCTGCGCCTGATGATGGCCTGGGAAGGTTGAAACCGGTAGCAAATATACTAATTTAACAAGGAAACAATTACGTCTAATTATTAAACTTTGAATTTTTGATTGATCGGTTTATCCGAACTTCTGCATTTCCGGTGAAATCTGACAATCAGCAATTCAGATAAATGGAGTTCTACTGTAATAAAGAGTAGTAGTAGTAAAGAGCTTAACTTAATTCTATCTGAACTTAATTTTATATGAACTTCATTCAATCTTAATAAAATTGGACCTAAACTAAATACTTATTAATTATCATTTTGAACAAAAGAGAATGATAGTACAGTTGAACTCCATTCATTAGAACTCCAGTCATTCGAATCAAGAGTTTAATTAATTTTTATAGCAATCAGAGTTAAAAGATTAAATACCTACCAAACAGATAGGGCTTTATAGACAATTAAAGGAGTGAAGATGTACGAAAGATCTAGGGCTTTAAAGACAGTTAAAGGAGTGAAGATGTACCAAAGATCTAGGGGCGTAAAGACAGTTAAAGGGGTGAAAATGTACCTTTAACTATCTTTAAAGCCCTAGATCATTCGTACGTCTTCACTCCTTTAACTGTATTTAGAGCCCTAGATCTTTGATACGTCTTTAAAGACAGTGAAAGGATTAAAGACAGTTAAAGGATTAAAGACAGTTAGAGGAGTGAAGACGTACTAAATATCTAGGGCTTTAAAGACAGTTAAAGGAGTGAAGATGTACCAAAGATCTAGGGGTTTAAAGACAGTTAAAGGGGTGAAAATGTACCTTTAACTGTCTTTAAAGACCTAGATCATTCATACGTCTTCACTCCTTTAACTGCCTTTAGAGCCCTAGATCTTTGATACGTCTTTAAAGTCAGTGAAAGGATTAAAGACAGTTAGAGGAGTGAAGACGTACTAAATATCTAGGGCTTTAAAGACAGTTAAAGGAGTGAAGATGTACCAAAGATCTAGGGGTTTAAAGACAGTTAAAGGGGTGAAAATGTATCTTTAACTATCTGTAAAGCCCTAGCCCCAAGTATTACAAGAGACAGTTATCCTTTAGCTAAGTGAGCGAACTAATCAGCTATTAGATATTTTTATAATACCGAAAGGTGATTGGTTCGCTAACTTAGCTAAAGGATAACTGTCGTTTGTAATACTGGGAGTAGATCTTTGGTACATCTAAACTGTATTTGAACTAAATTCTATTTGAACTTAATTCTATTTGAGCTTAATTCTATTTGAATTTAATTCTATTTGAATATAATTGTATTTGAACCAAATTCTATTTGAACTGAACTCTATCTGAACTTAATTTTATATGAACTTCATTCAATCTTAATAAAATTGGACCTAAACTTAATGTTATTTACCATTTTGAATAGAAGAAAATAATACAGTAGAACTCCATTTAATAAACTCTAGTCATTCGAATCGGACCAATGCCTTGAAGGATCCAATTAATTTTTATAGCAAATAAAGTTAAAATATTAAAGACCCACCAAACCGCTAGGGCTTTAAAGACAGTTAAAGGAGTGAAGACGTACCAAAGATCTAGGGCTTTAAATAAGACAGTTAAAGTAGTGTGAGTGTACCTTTAACTCTCTTTAAAATCCTAGATCTTTTGTACGTCTTCACTCCTTTCACTGTCTTATTTCTTTAACTGTCTTTAAAGCCCTAGTTCTTTGGTACATCTTCGCTATTTCATTGTCTTATTTCTTTAACTGTTTTTAAATCCCTAGATCTTTGGTACGTCTTCGCTCCTTTAACTGTCTTTAAATCCCTAGATCTTTGGCACGTCTTCACTCCTTTCACTGTCTTATTTTTTTAACTGTCTTTAAAGCTCTAGATCTTTAGTACGATTTCAATCCTTTAACTATCTTTAAAGCCCTAGATCTTTAGTACGTCTAAAATGTATTTGAACTAAGTTCTATTTGAACCTAATTCTATTTCAATCCAATTCTATTTGAACTTAATTCTATCTGAACTTATTTTGATATGAACTAAATATTATTTACTATTTTGAACAAAAGAGAATGATACAATTGAACTCCATTTACCGAACTCTAGTCATTCGAATCACCAATTATTCGGCCCAATGCCTTGAATGTTTCAATTAATTTTTATAGCAAACAGAGTTAAAAGATTAAAGACCTACCAAACAGCTAGGGCTTTAAAGATAGTTAAAGGAGTGAAAATGTACCTTTAACTGTCTTTAAAGTCCTAGATCTTTTGTACGTCTTCACTCCTTTCACTGTCTTACTTCTTTAACTGTTTTTAAATCCCTAGATCTGTGGTACGTCTTCATTTCTTTAACTGTCTTTAAAGCCCTAGATCTTTGGTACGTCTTCACTTCTTTAACTGTCTTTAAAGCCCTAGATCTTTGGTACGTCTTCACTTCTTTAACTGTCTTTAAAGCCCTAGATCTTTGGTACGTCTTCACTCCTTTCACTGTCTTATTTCTATAACTGTCTTTTAAGCCTTAGATCTTTGGTACGTCTTCACTCCTTTCACTGTCTTATTCCTTTAACTGTCTTTAAAGCCCTAGATCTTTGGTACGTCTTCACTCCTTTCACTGTCTTATTTCTTTAACTGTCTTTAAAGCCCCAGTTCTTTGGTACGTCTTCACTCCTTTCACTGTCTTATTCCTTTAACTGTCTTTAAAGCCCTAGTTCTTTGGTACGTTTTCACTCCTTTCACTGTCTTATTCCTTTAACTGTCTTTTAAGCCCTAGATCTTTAGTACGTCTTCACTCCTTTCACTGTCTTATTCTTTTAACTGCCTTTTAAGCCCTAGATCTTTGGTACGTCTTCACTCCTTTCACTGTCTTATTCTTTTAACTGTCTTTTAAGCCCTAGATCTTTGGTACGTCTTCACTTCTTTCACTGTCTTATTCTTTTAACTGTCTTTTAAGCCCTAGATCTTTGGTACGTCTTCACTCCTTTCACTGTCTTATTTCTTTAACTGTCTTTAAAGCCCTAGATCTTTGGTACGTCTTCACTCCTTTAACTGTCTTATTTCTTTAACTGTCTTTAAAGCCCTAGTTCTTTGGTACGTCTTCGCTATTTCATTGTCTTATTTCTTTAACTGTCTTTAAATCCCTAGATCTTTGGTACGTCTTCACTCCTTTCACTGTCTTATTTTTTTAACTATCTTTAGAGCCCTAGATCTTTAGTACGTCTAAAATGTATGTATGTAAATTCTATCTGAACTTAATTTTATATGAACTAAATATTATTTACCATTTTGAACAAAAGAATGATACAATTGAACTCCATTTATCCGAACTCCACTCATTCGAATCACCAATTATCCGGATGACTGCCGTGAAGAATTCAATTAGTGTTTATAGCAAACAAAGCTAAAAGCTTAAAGACCTACCAAACAGCTAGGACTTTAAAGACAGTTAAAGGAGTGAAAATGTACCTTTAACTGTCTTTAAAGACCTAGATCTTTGGTATGTTTTCACTTCTTTCACTGTTATATTTCTTTAACTCTCTTTAAAGCTCTAGATGTATGGTACGTCTTCACTCCTTTAACTGTCTCTAAAACCCTAGACGTTTAGTAAGTTTAAATTGTATTTGAACTAAATTGTATTTGAACTAAATTGTATTTGAACTAAATTGTATTTGAACTAAATTGTATTTGAACTTAATTCTATTTGAATATAATTCTATTTGAACTTATTTCTATTTGAACTTAATTCTATCTGAACTTATTTCTATTTGAACTTAATTTCATATGCACTTCATTGAATCTTAATAAAATTTGATTTAAACTAAATATTATTTACCATTTTGAACAAAAGAAAATGATCATACAGTTGAACTCCATTTACCCGAAATCCAGCCATTCGAATCGCTAATTATTCGGATCAATGCCTTGAAGGATTCAATTAATTTTTATAGCAAACAGAGTTAAAAGATTAAAGATCTACCAAACACCTAGAACTTTAAAGACAGTTATAGGAATGAAGACGTATCGAAGATCTAGAGGTTTAAAGACAGTTAAAGGAGTGAAAATGTACCTTTAATTGTCTTTAAAGCTCTAGATCTTTCGTACGTCGCCACTCCTTTAACTGTCTTTAAAGCTCTAGATCTTTGGTACGTCTTTAAAGACAGTTAAAGGATTAAAGACAGTTAAAGGATTAAAGACAGTTAAAGGGTTAAAGACAGTTAAAGGAGTAAAGACAGTTAAAGGATTAAAGACAGTTAAAGGAGTAAAGACAGTTAAAGGAGTGAAGACGTACCAAATATCTAGGGCTTTAAAGACAGTTAAATGATCATAGACTTATTGAATGTCTAGAGCTTTAAAGACTGTTGAACTGTTGTACAAATACCAAAGATCTAGGGTTTTAAAGTCAGGTTAAAGTAATAAAGACTTATCTAGGGCTTTAAATACAGTTAAAGGATTGTGTACATATCGTATCTACGAAATGCACTTGTGTAAATAACTCCTTGTGTAGCATTTCAACAATAAATATATAGGCATGTTTACATTTTTCGTGTAAAAGTTACAGTTTATCTGAATAGATGTTTACCGTTATATACTGTTTGGTATGTTATATACTGTAATTTTGTAATTTTTCCAATTTAGCATGTAATTTAGAAATTTCTTCTGCTAATCCCAAATAATATGGTAGAGGATAATAAAGAACTACCATACCAACAAAATATTATATACATATAATATATAGTCAATATGATTACAAATTAGGTAGAAATTGTCCCACCATATAATTAAATACAGAAAAATTATTTGTAAATTCTAGCTTCAATGATTTAAAAAATCAATTTAATACCTTACCTTATGCGTATTGATTGTGATTAATTAACACTTGAACACATATAAAAACCTGGAATAAATCTACCTATACATTAAAAATGAAATTATTACAGAGACGAAGAAGGAAAATAAAACATGTTTAACAGTTTTCTTGTTGTATTATATTAGAAAATACGAGAGCGTGAAAACTTTGTGCACAAGGCTCCAAATGGATTTACAGAAAAACGAGCATTTTACCAGTTTTACATGTATGACTACAGTGGATCTGTACATTTACACGAAAACGGTAAAATATAATTTTAATTTGTAATTATTACATTACAAAAGGAACTATTTTTATTTATTACAGTAAGTAACATGTAAAATAAACAGTGCCTTATTTTTCATGTAAAATTTAGTTGACTTTAAGTTGTAAATATTACATTATTTTTTCCTGTGTAGTTTTGATTGCGCGCCTCCACCAATTGTGCAACTATACGTATAACCACATACAACACCACATACAGATTTAACAATTGTGTAAGAACACTGTTACTATACGATCTTTGTGTAAACTTATCCGAATGTTGAATCTCTCGACTAACATTTCCGTTTGGAATTTAAGTACAGCGGTAGCGCGTCAAATCAAACGTGAATTGATATACATATACGTAAGTGATTTCAAGCCGAAATAAGCCAAGCATGAGTAACACACATTAATAGATTAGGTAGAAGGAATTCGTGTAGATGAACGGGCTTCATAAAGGGTTTGTGCGCCTTCAGGGGCAACAACACCTCTCTACTTTTGTTTCAAATTTAATTTCTTGCCCGGGGGGTTGTGTTAACTTATTTAAAGATGTGTTAACTTTTTTAAAGTTCTCTTTTTTAAAGTTGACTTTTTTAAAGTTGACTTTTTTAAAGTTGACTTTTGTAAGTTGACTTTTTTAATGTTCACTTTGTTAACGTTAACTTTGTTAAAGTTAACTTTTTTAAAGTTGACTCTTTTACGAGGTATCTCGTTGTGCATAACTACTGGACAAAAAGTTTTGATATGCTTCTAGCTCACCTGTAAATAGTTCAGCTATAGCTGTGAATAGCTCAGATATAACTACTTTAGCTGTGAATATCTCAGCCATAGAAGAAACTTCGAGGAATTTAAAATCAGTAAAACAAGTTAAGTAATTACCGTAATATTTTTACAGCAAAGGTTGCACGAATTGATCCAGCGGCTACTTAATGGCTGCTGATAATGAATGGATACGGTAGTGACAGTTGTGTAAACCTTGCGAGTTACAACTCAATCGGTTAATCCCGAATAATCTCATTCACAAACGGAAACTGCAATGAAGACTTAGCTGATGGTAAATTATTCATAAGAGATGACTATAAAGTTTTCAATTTAGTTAGTTAGTTGAATTTAGCGAGAAAAATATTTGTCTTTTAAGATAAGATAATTTTATAAAATAATGTGAAGATACATTTCAGTTTTTTTGTTTCAGGAATCCTCGCCAACTTTGACGCTCATATCGTCAAAGGTAAGCATCGGGCCATGCGACCGCAACGTTGTCAAACCAAGGTGTGTTATCCATGTGCTTTCATTTTCAATCCTTTTTTTCACACGATTTCTTGCAGCGTTCACCCTCCTTTCTTGTCATGCTCACTGTGTGCATTTTTATTGGTGTTTTCTTTGATTATGACCGAGCAAAATGCACGTTTTCCATTTACTGGCACGACTTGCATTTGTGCCCCAACACATTTTTATTTTACTTAGTTTCAAATAACAACAAAGGCTACGTTTTGTTTGGATGGCATGGGGACACGGCGACAGCCTCAAGGTGTTGTAATCCCGAAAATTAACACTTTATCGGGTTTCAATTGAACGGCCGCCATTAGGTAGTCGAGGATTTCTAGTAATTATTTATCCGTTAAAAACGTATCCTACCGGACCGTCTTCGCAGTCGCGTGAAATGAATACCTCTTCTCCCAGTGCCCACTGGTTGATGTGTAATTTGTATTCATTAAATCGATTGGAATGTTCAGTTACTCCGCTACGACTGTAATTATATTTTCATATGATACGTCTTCAATCTAGTGGGCCTTGTGTACGAGTCACCGGACTTTCAGGTTCTTCGGCTCGCCTGCAATTACCGGACAACATACCATCATCATTACTATTATGTATTACTCGCGTAATGTTTTGTGTATTCAGATTGTAATGGTCACGTTTACTTCCATTAGGTTCGAGCTGTTTCTGTTTAAAATGTTGAGACTCATTTTTAATTTTTGTTTCAGGATTTTTGAACAAAGATTTTTAAACAAAGATTTAGAAACTAAAATTTTTAAACCAGTAGTTAGGGACAAAGATTTTCAAACGAATATTTTTAAAAGAATATAGAAGAAGTTTTTTAAATGAAATATTTTGAAATACTATTTTTAAATGAAATATTTTTAAATAATATTTTTAAATGAATTGTTTTAACAGATGTGTTGAATAGAAGTGTATTTAGAAGCTGTTTTCACTAACAAATTTCTCGCATGCATTTTGTCACCCAATCGGTTATGAATTTTAATTTGATAAATAGAAAATATGCAGTAAAACGAAAATTAAACGTAATTAACGACTTGAATAAAATTTGTATAACTGCTTAATGGCAGGAATAAAAGTTTTAATGTAGCCAGCAGTGATAAAAAGAAAAATGTTTTAATTACAAATCGCCTAAACGTCAAGCGGTTTTATGTCCGAAGAAGCGGACATTAAGTTAAAATATACATACATATGCGACATGTTTGTACAACATAAATTTAACAGCGCCATCCACCTCTTAATAACGATAATATTAGAAATTTTATTCGTTGTTCTTATGCCGTAGACTATACCATTGCTTGTGGTTATAATATTATATGGAATGAGTACGGAGGGAAAGTTGCGAATTAATTCGTGCACCTGAAGGAAAAAACATCTTGATAGGATGATAATTACGCTTTTGATCCGGGCCCACAATATGCTGCAAACGAGGAGCGAAACCAATTAACTAGCCGAGTTTGGTTTGAACTCTTAATCCTCTAATTTAGATTTCGATGACACGCCAATAAATTTCGTTTAAAGTGGGAATATTTCTTCTGAACGAATATTTCATCTGAACGAATATTTCATCTGCACGAATATTCTTCGCTATGGAATATTCATCACCATGGAATATTCCTCACCATAGAATAAATAGTCTTCTCGATGGAATAGTCCTCTCGATAGCATAGTCCTCGATGGAATATTTCGTTTAATGACGCTGCTCGTATAATTCCGCTTTTTCATGAGAGATGGTCCACGAGATAGCTCACCTAACTAGCTTATTAGCGTTCAATAGTAATGACTACACCTTATTAATTAAAACCGCTTTTCGTGTAATGCTTTACTATTGAAATTATTCAAATTTTAGGAGCGGACGTGATGCAATTGCTCATTAGTTTCGTACGAATGTTGACCAGAATAAATATTAGGAGGATATTCATAAATTTGAAATGCAGGTGCAACAGTGCACACATGAACATGATCTTCATTTACATATTCATAATTTTAGTTTTGTTCTTATTATATTCTACATTACACTAAGTAGATAGAGACATTATGAAATGTAAATGTAGAGACCTTATATTTCATTTTTTGCTAAGAAACCTAACTTGAAAACGAATAGTTCATTCGTTTTCAAGTTTGTGCAACCTCAATTGATTTTTTTTAACATTACAAAATTCCCAAACTATCCAATCAATAATCTTTTTTAAACAAATTATAATTTATTTGAACGTCGGCAGCCACATGTTTGTTGCTGGTTGCAATGTAGTGTGCATACGAAGCGGCATAAAAGAGGCTGATGGGCCTCGCCATGGCGAAGATGTTTTCAAAGCGGGCACATATTAAACTAATGCGTCGGGTAAAAAGTGAGATACCACTTCTTCTCCCACCGCATCTCGAATATAAAGGTGCATTAAGAACAGGTACCAAAAGTTACCTGACTAAGACATATAGGTATTTATGGCTGCACATACATATTCGGTCACCTTGAGATGTAAACAATAATTAGGCATTGAAAATAATGTAGCATGTACTGGTCCTACCACTCCCAGCGCAGACGGAATATTTCGACTGGTCTCTCTGGCTCAACTCGAAAGATCTGATATTATTCTCGGAATAAATTGTCGCATCCGTGATTTAAAGTGTTTGAAATCGGTGTAATTTGTTTCCAGACCGATTTATCGAAGGTCCTATTGACGCCCGACTTTTTCTTAATGATCCTTTTACTCATTAAAACTCTGTCCTAATAGGTACCCATTTTTCTACAATAAGTTATACATATATTAATAATAATAAACAAGTAATAACCCGAAAAAAAAATAATAAGAAGATGTAGAATCCAAACTTCTAGTTCTAAATTTGACCTACCACTGCAGTTACCAACAAATAAAATAGAATCGAAACGAAATGAAGACATTTTCTAATAGTCTCCATCCGCAACACGAAACCTCTATTGCAAAACAAATTATCCACCAAATTACGGTCCATCCAATTTGATGAAAAGACGTTCTAGTTACTAAAGAAAAAAAATTAAATATTTTGAACAGAACAACACGTCCTCGTGCGTGTTGAACATTTTCGTCATTATTATCATTACTTCCACAAAGTACTACTTACGCGTTTTACAGCATTGAATAGCACGTACCCGAGTAACAGGAAAAAGTTCCTAATAAGTTCCTGGTAACACTTACCCGCGTAAAATTCGTAACAATTTCTTTTGGGCTCTCGAAGAGCAAGCCAGCTTTCGAATCGCCTCGCGGAGGAAACAAGGTGTCAAAAAACCAAAGTCATCGCTCGAAGATGTTCGCTTTAATAAGCCATAACCTTCGGCCGGATTATGGCGTTTTTCCGGTAAAATTAACAGTTTATGTCTCAATAAGTTATAGCCGCTTTTTGTGGCTGTTGTCTTAAACAATTTGTACTCGCTCGCAGCAGGAAATCGACAATGAATCGCCGATTTACAATGGGAAGAGAACGTTCGATTATGATTGTGACAAGGCGTACAGAGCTTGTTTACTACATAGTTTTTGAAGTGTGCACAAGGAGAACAGTTCTTGCTTAGTTTCTCCTTTAGTACTATGTTAGTCGCTTTTCTGTGAGATCTACATTATTGCTCATTCGGTAATCATAAAAGTGGCCTATTAGTACAGGGTGCCCAAGCAACATCATTGGTCAATTATAAAAAAATAAACTAAAATTTCTATTCTCTCTAATTAACAAATCGTCGGTCTTGCTCGCTTCGCTCGCAAGCGCTCGCGCCTGCGGCGCTCGCTTTTAATAATCTCAACTGGAGTGACTAAAATTCAAGATATGTTTTCATAAGATAAAATTTAAGATAAAATAAGAATTATTTTGGATAAGAATTATTTTAAATGCTTCATCTACTTTCTTTATAAAGAAAAATAAAGTAAACTTTGTATTCTCTCTAATTAACAAATCGTCGGTCTTACTCACTTCGCTCGCAAGCGCTCGCGCCTACGGCGCTCGCTTTTAATAATCTCAACTGGAGTGACTAAAAGTCAAGATATGTTTTCATAAGATAAAATTTAAGATAATATAAGAATTATTTTGAATAAGAATTATTTTCAATGCTTCATCTACTTATTTTATAATGAAAAATAAAGTAAAATTCGTATTCTCTCTAATTAATAAATCGTCGGTCTTGCTCGCTTCGCTCACAAGCGCTCGCGCCTGCGGCGCACAGTGGTCGAATGTGTGCAAAAACCCCCAAAATAAAAATTGTGTATTCCACTTTGTATTTTTATTTTTACATAGTCAGATAACTAGTAAGTAATGCTCTGCAACTGATTTTTTGAATTACATATTTTAGGGGCGAATATTAGCCCTTATACCAGTTCCTTATTTTGATTAATTGAAATGTCCATTTTCGTACCGTTTGATTTAATACTCTCAAAGAATCGATTTAAGTGGTACACATTAAGTATTACCTGTTAACTTTAGTACGTATATGTAGGTTTTTGGAGGTAAATAATTTTATGGAATTATTTTAAGTTTTGATGGTGCAGCAGCTCTTGAAAAAATAGCTACAAAATGTCAATTATTATCAATTTTGATGGAG
>JAWQRP010002810.1:0-14671 GCA_033557875.1 Quadriops clusia | reverse complement strand
TGCCTTATGTCTCTGAGGTCTAGTGGATTCTTTTTATTTACGATCAGTAGAACTGTAATACCTTTCAGTCAGAGGCCGTCATAGACTCCCTATGTCCGGGGTGACTTACAAGCATTAAGCCCTTAATATGCTTAGGTAATGAAGGTTAAGATTAATAGTGATAAACCTACAACAATCAAGTCACTGCGCGACGATTATCTGAATATTGGCTCTGATCTCACTCGTCCAAAACACCCTTGAGTCGCTACCACAGAACGATTACCGTTAATTACCTAGGTTAGTGTGATTGAATATGATTAATATTAATTTGAAGTCAAGAAGTCTTTCGTTGTGCCAGAAACTTCATTTATTTAATAGTGATGGAAATTGAGTTACGCTTTTGTTATGTTTGTGATGGGACTACCCTTTTATTATTATTTGGTTTGCATTGTCTTGATGACGAATTGAACTATTCATTGTTTACTGAACTGTAGTTTACCTAATAATTATCATGCGAGCGAGATACCTTTTGATTGGTTTGAAACGGAATTACCTTTAGTTATTATTGCAATTGCTCTACCTTTGTTATCGTTATGTAATCGCCCTACCTTTATAATCGTTATGTAATCGTGCTACCTTTGTGCCTTATAACTGCGCAACCTTTTGGCGTCGTCCTGTAATGGCGCTACCTTTTGTATCGTTAATTGAGCTACCTTTGTAATCGTTATGTAATCACTACCTTTTGTTTCATCATGTAATTATTCATTTAATTGATTGGGTCCAAACCTTGTTATTGCAAAAGGTTATTGATTCAATTGACTTGTTATGTTAATTGGTCGACCATAATTGATTGGTGTGTGTGTGTGTGTATGAGAGAGAGAGAGAGAGAGAGACAAACGGAATTTCCCTCTGGCGGCATTCATCGAAACCGACCAACCAAACTAACGCACAACTCGTGAAGATAACGAGCGGACCAAAATATTGCACAACTAATGAAGACACCCACCAAATCAGCGACAAACTACTCTCTAACTACTCTTTTCGCGCGGCTACCCCCCTCGGAAGAGCAACCGATTAGCACCTGCCATTTGCGACCAATGGGGCAGCTTTGGTTTCTTTATTCGACCACGCCCTCTCACGTTGGGATTTTCATTTTTAATCATTCGAGAGTTGGCACGACTGTAGTTTTATGGCTGCCTGGATGCGGTTTGGACCGAGGTCTGGTCAACAGCTGTTTCTCATTAGAGCGACCTTGGCTGTTTCCGCCTCCTCGAGATGTTCTTTTGAATAGGGCCATTGTCGGCGCAATGCTTTGTTGTGTGACTTGGCGCTCGCCTTTTGTTTGGCCAACTTGACACGGGAAAAAATTTCCCCAAATATCGACACATCTGGCGCTGGCAAATCTCCTTTTTGATAAGACTCTTATTTGCATGAATCGTGTAACCTATCTTCATACCTTCACAGTATACAACCAACAATACATTTAGCAGTGGAACTGACTGTAAGTGATAAGCACCCACTCTTTATAGAAACAAAATCATTTCATATAAAGCTGTAAAGCGGTTTATCATTGTTTCTTGGCAAATATGTATGAATCTACATCTAATTTGAAAAACAATTTATACCCTGTATTATGTACCATATGTTGGCGCCAACGCAGTAAGCGATCGCTCAACAGAATAGGACAATAATTTTAGCGATTATCGAAGCTTATAGCGAGTATGGAATAAACATGAATACAAAAAAAACATGCCTGCTCATCTAAACAGATGGCAAAGAGCGGCATATCAGATTTCGAACACCGAGTACTGAGAAGAAATAGAGTTTCAGCTGAGATAAGGAGTAAGAAGGAAGGACAACTGCGTCCTTGGTCTTGATACTACATGGGTATATTACCCCGACCTAAATTATTTGTGCTCGCTATTTTGTGCGAATACATTCAAATTAATCTACATGAAATGATTAGTACTTTTATAAGGAACAATAAGATGTAAATTTGTTTGCAGCAGTGCGACGCACGACTCTTTATCTATATTGCACTACTTTGATTACAAGTTCTTGGCTACTTCCTCTCATGGAAACAACGACGCTTCGTGAACTCGCCCTCAAATATATTCCTGATACGAACCGACTAAAAGTGCAATACTAAATGATTAATTCGAATATTATCAGAAGTGGGATCAGTCCCGCATCTCCCCAGACGCGGCCACCTAACAGTAGATTGCGGCTATTCTCCGTCCGAACACTCCTCCCAATTAGTAGATTGTTGTTGCTTTCTGGTTGGTTCATTTCCTAATTGGATTACAGTAATCTTCAAGGCGACCCCATTACATACATGCATGCCGTCGAACGCCCGGTATCGGGTTGAGAAGCGAAGTAGAGGGGGAAAGAAAACAAGCTTATAAAAAACGGCCGCCTCGGACAGTTCCCACTTAGACCGTGGGAAGAGGAGAAGCGATGGCTCATTGGCAACACACAGGCGATTAAGCCGAAGAAATGTGGAGTTTTTTTTTTTCATAGCGGACGGGGAAACAAATAACTCTGGGAAATTTATCGGGATTTAACGTCTAATTTTACTAGGATTCCAGCACTTGTTTTCGAGTGGGAGAGATAACAACCGGCCGAGGAAGCGAGGTATCGATCCTCCTCGGGATATATGGCTCGCGGTCTTTTCCTCGCAGTAGGCCTGGGAAACGAAGGTTCATCACGTGACAATCGGACATAATCTTAAATAACTTTTGGTTTGCGTTATTCCCGCCTTTTGTTCCCTCTTAATTTCCTGAACTAAGGGCGCGAGGGTCTCGTGAATCGACTTCACATGGCGAAGATGGGGGGGGGGGGAGTTGCTGCCCTCTTGCAAATAACTCCCCCAAAGCTACCCCATCGCCAGCTTGAGTATTACAGATTCTCGGAATGTGGGGAATGCAATTTTGTATATTGTGTATAATTAAAATGTACGACGTTTACGAGGTTGCTCTCGGGGAAATCTCGTGTTTCATGGGGGTTGATTTAAGTGGGGAAGGAATTGCTTGCATGTAGCATACGGTAACGGTTTCAGTTAACCTAATGTATAGACTTTTTGTTTACTTAAAGCGCTCAAAACCTAAACTGACATCTCCTTGTTTGATGTCCCGACTGGAAGCAATTATTACAATAATCTAAAGAATTCTTTTTGTTCCAGATTTTGTGACATGTCCGGGCAGGAAGCGGCGTGCCCCACCTCGCAACCATCCAAGCCTAACCTCCAGATGGTTTTGAGGAGTTAAAAGACTAACCAAAGTATGGATAAAGACTCGGGTCACTACTGCTATGACCCGTACCCTGCCGTGAGCAAGGGGAGCGCAAATACCAACTCCATAAAAAGGGACCACAAAGGCAAGAAGAAGGAAGGTTCTTGCAATTGTCTAGGCGGGAAAAAGTCGAAGAGAAAGGCCTTTTTGACGGGCTTGGCGACCAACATAGGTATTTGCATCCTGCTCTTCGGGTACACCCTGATCGGTTCGGTGATCTTCCTGGCGATCGAAGGGGGTGCAACGGTGCAGCACCAGATCCTGGCCACGACCTCTTTGGCCACGAACATGAACTACAAGCGCCAATTCAACAACAGCGTGGACCTCAAGACGAAGAATGACGAGGCGAGGGCGAAGACCGTCGAGAACATATGGGACATCACCGTCAATTTGAACATTTTGTACCGGGACAACTGGACGCGATTGGCTGCCCAGGAGATCACGAGGTTCCAGGACGAATTGCTCAAGACATTAGCCGAAGAGTTGTCTCAGCAGCAGCCTGCGCTGGAGAGAAAGATCCAAGGAGGCAAAGTCCCCCCCGAGAACTTCGAGTGGACCTTCGCCAAGTCCTTCTTATACTCCTTAACAGTTTTGACGACCATAGGTGAGAGATGTTGATGTAAAAAATATTTCCCGAGGATGAGATAGATTTCCCACCCCGCCCCACCTTCCCTTATTTCCTTAATAAACCGTAAAATTACATTTTTACGCTTACAGCAGCGGGTCTGCTTGTGCCAGTAGTAAAAATAACGACGTACAAGTATGTTTTTACGATATTGCAGAGTTTCGTTGCCGTAAAAGACAAACCGCTTCTTGAAGGAGGACATTAAGTTCCTTAGTTTTATGTAAAAACTAAAACAGGGTCCATTTGTGTGAATACATCACATCTGTGATATGACTCTAGGTAGACAAAAGTTGTTAGTGTGACGCAAATATTTTCGGACGTTTTCCGCAAGGACGGTTGAGGGAATTCGCCCACTAGATTACAATTTCACAGGCAGGAAGCAGGATTGTTCATTCCAGGCCGCGTCCGGCCTTTTTTGAATATTTTTAATTAACCGGCCCGCGATGCTTTGATGTATTAATTTCAATCGCGAGAAAATAGCAGGCTCTGCCGGAATTGGGCGGCCATGGCCGCCTGCGAGTTTTATTGGATTAACTCTGCTACACATCCGCGCTCGCACAAATGTAATTGTGTTCTGCCATGATGCAATTATATTTACCTAAGGGATTAAATAATAAACGTTTTAAAATTGCTAGTTGGGCGAAATTAATCGCGCGACTGCAGCGCCGCCTGTCCGCGCACGATCCCGCTAAAGCCGACGGGGAATACCCGATCGTCCAGAAAAGGACGTTCCGAGGATAAAGGACGCGCTTCCGGGTTTTAAACGGGACAAACTCGCGTTAGAGGGCGCCACGGAAGCAACGCTGCACGCGCAAATTTATCTGCGGTCGGAATCGTGCAGCTCTGTTATTCTAGTTTGCGGTTTTTGAACGCAGCAAAATTAATATGATAATTTGAATGTTACATATTTCGTTTTCGTATTGAATTAGGCAATTCCGGCCGGTGTAATTGCCTGGGCGAGGATTTGGCCGGGGTTAATTGTCCGTTAATTTGCATGTGCGTACGGTTCCATTCGTCTCGTATGGGGAATTAACCCTCTCCGCCGAACGGAGCAAAAATTAACGTATTTGGCGAGGATTGGTCGATTTTCTACGGTGTTTTTCTGTTGTTTTATTGAGAAAGATGGGATAAATGCTTGCTCTATTTCTTTACGAAACTTACCTCATACTGTATTTTGAAATGTCAAATTTGACATTTGTTATCAAGCTTGTCCATGCAGGTCGAATAAGCACATTAATTTCTTTTGCTGGTTTCCTGTAATTGAGATAGGTCAATTCTCATTTACCAAAATACATTTATGTTCTTTAAAATAGGATTTTTTATGCTGAAGCAACCATTAACACACTCACTGTAGAAATACGCGAGTTAAAATGAGAGATGCTGTCTTCATACACGCCTTTGATGCTATATTCACACTTAACTTGACAGTCCAACTTAGTATAATAATTATCTTTGGAATAACTTGTGACATTTGAGGGGGTGATCGTCTAGTATTTGGTAGGAACCCTTTTACGTTATTTCGTAGCATCTCTTAACTTAGTTATTTGAATTATTCAATGATTTTCATGCTTGGGAAGTTCTGTTACTAAGAAAACCCTCTTTCATTCCTTTAACTTTGAAACTTTATGATAAATTGAAACACGGCAAGAACGCGAATGTTGCGACTCAGCTCCCCACAAACTGACGTATCGCAGGGACCCTCAGTGGTAAAATGAACTGCAGATCCGAACTTTAAAAGCTCAAGATAAGAATTGACCTCAGGCAAGGCCATCAATGATCGTCACCGTCATCATAGGAATCTCTACGGCACGCCGCAACGTCGCGACGCACTAAGTGGCAACATTTAAATGGCTCGGCACAAACGCGGTTCCAAAGCAACACAGCCCGCGACATCCCGAGGTTAAGTGTAAAGGTAAACAAAAGTGGTTAATAGGAATAAAAGGACAGTTCCACCAGGATGTTATTACATTACCCTAGATATAACTCGCTTTCCCCCTGAGGGGGCTCCACGGTCAGTGATTTTCGAGTAACGCCCCACTGATGAACACGAAACTGGGACAAACGGGTGAACAAATGCTGCTGTCTGGTATCCCAGTAATCCCCTTGGACTCCCTCTCAACGACTGACTGTGTCAACTACCCGCTCAACTCTCTCGCTTAACTCTCTCTTCTCGACTCTCTCGATCGACTTTCTCTAAGCGACTGTCCCGAAAGAAGACTCCTGACGACCAACCCTGACCGACTCACCCCCTCCCTGTTAATGGCGGACCGCTTGTATCTGACCCAACCAGAGCTGCTCCCTTTGCGCAGCTAGCCCCACGCTTAAGAGCAACCAACCACCGTTTAGTACCTATCCTTTGCGAACAATCGGACACCTTTAGTTTCTTTATTCGACCACTCCATCTCGCGTTGGGACTTTCATTTTTTTAAGTATCGAAATTTGGTAGTACTATAGTTTTCTCAACACCCCGGACGCGATCTGGTCAACATCTGTTTCTCATTACAGTGACCTTGGCTGTTTCCGCCTCCTCGAGATGTTCTTACGAATAGAACCCTTGTCGGCGCAATTCTTTGTTGTTTGACCTGGCGCTCACCTTTTGTTTGGCCATCGCTTGACGCGGGGAAAAATTTCCCCAAATTTTTCGAACACATCTGGCGCTGACAAATCTCCTTTTTGATAAGACCCTTATTTGCATGAATCGCGTAACCAAAAACTTCATACCTTCACAATCTATGATGGGTGCTTATAATTATTCGGTTTGTTTACTCCATCAAACCTTCGCAGTTTATTGTACATGTTTGTTGATAACATTATTTAATAATACCTTTTTTCTTTTGATAATTCCTTCTCCAATTCAAAATAGGCTACTGTACAAACAATCTACCCAGACAAGTATTATTTTCGAAGTTATAAATCAGGCACCCCACTTGACTCTTAATGACTAAGACGGTTCACATTAATTAATTAAGTTTTGATCGTAATTATGAATAAATTACTAATGGAATCAATTCTAATTACGAAAATAACCTTCTAAACATTCCCAGCCAACTTTTTCCCGGGCTCGCAAATTGGATCCGGCTCGGGAGCATTTTTCCCAACAAATTCCTTGACGTGATTAACAAATTAATTTTAATCGGGTAGTCGGGCGGTGTCACTGACAAATTCGCGCCCTTGCAGCCCTCATTAGTGTTAATTTTTGGCGCCGATAGTTGATTCGGGGGGCGAGGGGACGCGACGGGGGGATTTGTTTCATTAACTCCCTTATTAATGCCGTTTGGATCACTTTTGCCCGTAAATTGCGAATCCTGGGCCAGACAGGGAAAGACCATTAGCGCAAGAATTATTTACGGCGGCCAGATATATAAACTTGATGGCGGGGGCTGCGTAATGAAACAAGTGAAAAATTGCTACGTCCTGCCCCTCAAATTGTGTTTCATGCCGCTTGCCGTCGGTTTAGTCCACTTTTGATCAGGTTTTGTTACGCCAGACACGTATACATATTTTCGTGTACACGTATTTGTCTTTCCATATTTATAACGCTTTGTGTTGTTGGAAAGTTTTAGCAATAAAAAGAGGAATGCGAGTTGGGTGGTTGGTCGGTTCATGTCTCTGCTATACATGTTGATTAAAATAGCCTACCTTTTAGTTATGTTGGAAGTGGCTATGCCTCACCTTAACTCTGTTTTTTCTCAACAGTTATTTTAGAAGACTTGGTTGGATAACAACCTATTGAACCTTAATTATTTAACAATGATATTTCAAGATATTTCGATTTCGACATGATGGACTGACAAATTGATCGAACAAATTCCTGAATCAACAAACACAATAGAAGGATGCTTGCAAAGAACTTTATTTTATGGGCAATGGATGTTGTGCCCAAATCAGGGAAGGAACCTAATGTTTAAGTAGTGGATAAAATAGTTTATCAAAGGATATTTCTACTCAAATTCGCTAAATTATTCTTGTATCTTTGTTTAACCACGGCAAAACGCGAATGTTGCTACTCAGCGCACCACAACCTAACGTAGCGCAGGGACCCTCAGTGGTAAACCACAAATCCGAACTTTAAAAGCTCACGATCAGAATTGATCTCCGGCATAGCCATCGACGATCGTCACCGTCATCATCGTAATTCCACTACGGCATAAACGCAATGTTCGAGTACACTAGGTGGCAACATTTCATGGGTTAGGCACAAACGCAGTTCCACAGCAACGCGGCCGGCGACATCCCGAGTTTAGCGTTTCGGTAAACAAAAGTGGTAAACGGGAATAAATGGACAGTTCCACCAGGATGTTATTACATTACCCTAGATATAACTCATATTCCCCCTGAGGAGGTTCTACGGTCAGTGGTTTTCGAGTAACGCCCCACTGATGAACACGAAATTGGGACGAACGGGTGAACAAAGCTGCTGTCTGGCATCCCAGTAAACAACCTACTTGACTGAAAGCTACAGGAAGCGCGATCCCAATCAGAAGCCCGCGCACCATACCTTTCTCGTCGTGTAATTGCGCTACCTTTGTGTCGTCATGTAATTGCGCTACCTTTGTGTCATCATGTAATTGCGCTACCTTTGTCGTCGTATAATTGCGCTACCTTTGTGTCGTCATGTAATTGCGCTACCTTTGCGTCGTGTAATTGCGCTACCTTTGTCGTCGTGTTCGAGCCGGAGAGAGAGAGAAAGAGACAAAACGGAATTATCTTCCCCCTGTAGCCATCTGGCGGCGTTCATCGAAAACAACCACACAACATAATGCACAACTAGCGAAGTCAACACATCAACCAGCGGCAAACTACTCTAACACTATGATATTAAATAAACGAAAGAAAGAAGAAAACAAAATCCTTAGCCTGTATTGCGCCCCACGTCTGAGGATGGTACCCTTACGAATCCGAAAATTTCCAGAGGAATGGTGTTAGTAATATTCCCAAAGGCACTGAACAATTGACCACAACGAACTCAATCCCAAACCCTTTCACTCTGAACTCACTCCACATGACTCCCTCCTGACCCCCGACTCTCACCAACTATCTCGATCGATTCAACCCTCCCTCACTGACCAACTATCCCTTTGAACTCTCTCTCAATGACTCTCTATCCCCTTACGCCCTCTCTCTAAATTTTCGGCCACTAACTCTATTTTTACCCAATCAGAACTCTTGCTGCCTCCGCGCGGGCTATCCCTCTCTGAAGAGCCACCAATTACCTGTTAGACCCTTTTCTTCGCGACGAATCGGGTAGCTTTAGTTTCCTTATTAGACCACGCTCTCTCACGTTGGGATTTTCATTTTTTAACTACACGACAGTTGGTACTACTGTAGTTTATTGGCACCCCTGATGAAATTTGCCACCCATCTGCCGAGCATCTTTAACGACTGTTTTGGAACCGGCATCTTTTCACACATCTGGTTACAATTAAAGCAAACTTCGCTAAACCATTTGGCCATTACTGCATTCTCGAGAAGATGTCCCTGAATAGGCCCTTGTCAGCAAATTTCTTTGTGTAGCGCACGCCTATTATTTGCCCGGGCGCTCGACACCCTTTTTCCTAATTCAATAATTTTATTTGAATGAAATCAACATTCTTGTTCCAGAATTGGTTCGGGGAAGTCGACACGAGGGACAACGTCCAATACCTCATAAAAAACCCAAAGTTCGTCCTGGAAGCCAACAAGAGGTATTTATTTCGATTTTTCATAACGTACAACAAGGAGGAATCCCCACCCAAGCTCGTGGCCTTCCGGCTAAACGCTCGGACGGTTTGTCCCACTTTGGGATTCGCTCAAGCAATTGCGACAACATCGACGACAAAGACGATAACGACAACAACAACAACACCTGCGACACCTGTTGGGACACCAGTTGGAACACCAACTGGGACACCAGCAATACAGGAAAACAAACCATCCCAAGTTTCAGAAACGGACACAACAGACTTCCCCCTAACGGGATTCCAAACTTCCCGACCATTATACAACCAAATTAACGCTCCCGTTTGCGGGACAGTCCCGCAAAAACTAGTCCCGCTGATCCTAGGAGGCTATGAAACATTCGAGGGGGAGTTTCCATGGCACGTGGCGATTTACAAGACTGAAAATCGGCTTTATCTGATGTTGACATGCGGAGGCAACTTGATCACCAGAAGCCACGTTCTGACGGCAGCCCACTGCATCACGAGAAAGTACGCGAAACAATTGATCGACTTGAGTCAAGTCCAGATCTTCTTGGGCACGAGCAACTTGATCCGATTTAACCCCGGTGTCCAGGTCAGGGCGGCTGTGGACGCCATGGTCCACCCGGATTACAATCCCGTGCTCCTGCACAATGACATCGCCATCCTTGAATTGTCGAGTCCTGTAGAAATAACGGATTTCGTCAGGACGATTTGTTTGTGGCAAGGTGACAATTCGATCGAGAAGATGTATGGACAGATTGGTTCGGTGGTTGGATGGCGTCACGATAAATTTGAGTTGATTCCCGATAAACTCCTTGGAGCGAACATGCCCATCGTCAGCAAGGAAAAGTGTATCTTCTCCAATCGCAACTTCTTCTCGAGGGTCATTTTCGAGAAGAATTATTGCGCTGGTTTCCTAAATGGTACGTCTGTCTGCTCGGGGGATTCCGGTGGCGGAATGGTTTTCCCAAAAGATGGCACTAGCGGCGATAATATCGTCTGGCAGCTTCGGGGTCTGGTCTCGGCTAGCTCGGCCCTCCAGGGCCAGTGCAATCCCAATAATTATATTGTCTTCACAGATGTGGCGCAGTATAGAGATTGGATTAGGGACATCGCCTTGGCCACTAAGTTACCAGAGAAGAAGTTTTGATCAACTTGGGATAAAGAAGTTCGCACGCAAAGACTCTTGATTTGATTTTGTACCTATGTGATCTGTTCAAAGTTTGTTTCTTGTTTTTTACAATATAGCAAAGTCGGGCGTTTTTATTTTTTGCTAAAAAACCAAATAAACGTGTCAAGAAATTCACATATCATCAATGAGCTTTCTTCTTTTACGGATATATCCATAAAGGAACCACAGATGGTGGTCGTCATAATTGAATTATATGATCTGACTTACGTAGAAAACTTCGTCGTCATTACTTGGGCACTGGGTAGTTTTTCTCTCTTTCTGGATAATCTTCCTTCTGCATGGTCACTTAACATGTTAAGTTGTCTTCTTAGATTATCTTCAACGCCAAACTTCTGACATTTGTTTATGTTAGATGTCAACTATACTTTCCTCAGCTGCTTAGCAACCGACTTTCTTTTATTGTTTATTTTTATAACCGCGATTGTCATGCCTACTTCGAGTTGTCTAAATAAGTAAAATATCACAGTTTAGAATTGAAAGTTGGAGTAAAATATTACAGTTTATGTATGCAGAGAGTGACGAGGAGTAACAGAATGAATAAATGTAAAAACATCGCAACCGGCGATAAATATAAATTGAATACACAAAGAATAAAAATTTAATTAATTGAAAAGTTAATCAAAGATATCTATAGAGAGGTTTGTAATCAAGCTTTTTGTTACTGCAAATAACATGTTTTTGGTCTAATAAAACATTTCCCAAGTAAAATCTATTCAAAAGGGTAGATCTAATTTAGATTTTAACGTGGTAGCAGAGCGTGGTTCCCAAGAAGAGATGGATTTTAATAAAGTTCAAGTAGGAAAAGAAAATTGGAAAACATGGAAATATAAAGTAAGTATTTTGCTGAGAGCTGTCCAAGGAGAAATGGTAGTATTAGAAGGGAAAATGACAAGTCCCGTCACTGTTGAAGATTGTGCGTTTCAAGCAAAAAAGCAAAAATATAAGAGTGATTTACAAACTTTTCAAAGGCAGACAATAGTGCTCTGTTAATTCTGACTTTTAACATGACGCAAGAAACATTACAAAAAGTGATGAGGTTTTCTAATTCAAGAAAGGTGTGGTTAGAGTTACATAGACTTTATGATGGAAACGTTGAAGACAAATCTATGCATAAAGTTCTTCAGTTATAAAAGACAAACAGGAGATGATATTGGAACACATATTTCAAAACTGAAAAATGTATGGAACGAACTTCAAATTAAAGTTTCTATTCTAGTTGGACGTGAATGAATAAAGTTGATCGTAATGTTGATAATTTAACAAATCAACTTTGTTCTTACGAAAAGGCGTTATCATGTAAAAGTGAATTAAATCAAGAAGTTTTGGTATCGGAGAATAGATTTAAAGGAAATAAGTACAAGAAATTAATTTGTCATTATTGTAAGAAACCTTCACACAAAATTAAAAATTGTGAAAAATGGAAAGCTGATGGAAGACCTCCTAAACCAGAAAATAAATACAAACCACAACAAAAGCAAATGATAATGATGATGGTTATCGTATTTGGTGTGAAGATACAAACAAGTTGGTTAGATCTTGTGATGTTATTATTCATGAACAAACATTGTCAACTTCATTCAAAAAAGGAGTTTTACTTCAAGAAGAAGATAACTTGTAACAAGATAAAATGGGAATGCAAGAAAAACAAGTAATCAAGAAAGAGAGAAGAAGATGAAGATATAGAAGAAGATGACACTGAAACACAAAAACACGAAGAGAAATCTGAAATAGAATTAACAAGTAAAAGAGAAAGAAGAAAACCAAGTAAATTAGACGATTAAGTGGTGGCGGTTGCAACTGGTATTATGAAAATTAAAGAACCACCAACATTTCAAGAAGTTATGAAAAGTGAAGAGAAAAATGAATGGCTACCAACAATGGAAAAGGAGTTTGAATCTCTACAAGAAAATAAAACGTGGACATTGAAAGAACTACCATTTGGAAAGAAAGCAATACCTTGTAAATGGGTATTTAAAGTTAAAACATATCCAGATGGGTCAATTGGCAAATTTAAAGCAAGATTGATGATAAAAGGTTACTCGCAAGGAAAAGGTGAGGATTATGATGAAATCTTCAGTCCAGTAACTAGAACAGCGACAATAAGAGCAATATTGAGTTTAGCTGCATCTAAGAACATGGATCTAATTCAGTTTGATGTCTCTACTGCTTTTCTATATGGAGATTTGGATGAAGAAATATATATGAAGCAACCAGAAGGTTACGAAGATGGATCAAACTTGGTATGTAATCTACAAAGAAGTTTATATGGTTTGAAACTGGCACCAAGGTGTTGGAACGAGAAATTTTGAGACTTAATGAAAATGCAAGGCTTTAAGAAAAGTGTTGCAGATCTTCGTCTCTTCATTAAAAGGGATGGACCAAATTTTGTACGGGAAAAGGTGGAAGAAGGATTAATTATTGTAAAGAAAACTAGTTCAGTTGAACAAATTGCAGACGTTATGACAAAACCAATTTTTAAATTAAGGACTTTATGTGAGGCAATGGGACTCAAAATTTAATTATGAAGGAAGATGTTAAAATCGAGGATTTTGAGGCAATATAATTTTTGTTTCATAATGAGGTTTTTTTTGTTATTGTAAATAACGACATGTGTTTTTAGTCTAATAAAACTTTTCCCAAGTAAAATCTATTTAAAGGGTAGATCTAATTTAGATTTTAATAGTATCAACCCGATCCCAGGTTCTCTTCAGGTACTAAAACCATAGGAAAATGACATGCAAGACTTAACGCCATAAAATAAGAAATAAACAGTCAACATTACTAGCACGTTATGTAAAAATGAGAAGATAAAATTTTTATAATAGATTAACATATTTGAGAGTACATATTATGAAGGTATGAAGATAGGTTACGCAATTCATGCAAATTAAGGTCTTATCAAAAAGGAGATTTGCCGGCGGCAGATGTTTTCAAAAAAACTGGAAAATATTTCCCCGTGTCAAGATGGTCAAACAAAAGGGGAGCGCCCGGTCAAACAACAAAGCATTGTCCCGACAAAGGGGTCTATTCAACAAACATCCCGACAACGACCAAATAGTAAGGTGGTTTAGCCAAGGTCGCTCTAAGTGTTCAAGTTGCTTGGCAGATGTGCCAATACAAGCTACAGGGGTACCAAATTCGATAGAGAAAAAAATGAAAGTACCGACGTGAGAGGGCGTGGTCGAGTAAAGGAACCAAAGCTGTCTATTGGTCGCAAAAGGCAGGTACTAATCGGTTGTTCTTCCGAAGGAGGTAACCGCGCGAAAAGAGTAACCCTGATAGGGCGAGATACAACCAGTCAGTTTTTAACGGAGTAGGGGGGTGAGTCAGATGGTTGGTCGTTAGCAGCCTTTGGCGGGACAGTCAGATAGAAAGAGTTGAGGGCAGCGGTCGTCCGAAGTCTTCTTCCAATGAGATAGAGAAAGTTGAGCTGGGCAGTTGACACCGGAGTCTGGTAGAGAGAGGCGCAGACAGTCAGATAGAGAGAGTGGAAGCGGAGAGTCATGAAGAGACGAGCGAGCGGGCGAGTCGATCGGGCGGGCAGTCTTCTTGCGGACAGAGAGGAGATAGAGAGAGTTAACGGGGGGGCAGTTGTAAGAAGTCTTCTGAAGGTGACGGTCGATCAGAGTCACTGGGGAGTAGCCCCAGGGACGATATCAGAGCGTGGGGGCGGTTCAGAGTGAAAGTTTTCGTGGGGTTGAGTTCATTGTGATAAATTGTTTAGTGCCTTTGGGAATATCTTCAACACCGTTCTTCTGGGAGCTTTTGGATTCGTTAGCTGCCGTCTTCAGGCGTGGGACACAATACAGGCTAAGAATATTTGTTTTCTTCTTTCTTTAGTTTTATTCAATTCCGTAGTTAGAGAATAGGTGTCGCTAGTTTGGTCTTCATTAGTGGCGCAATA
>JAWQRP010002809.1:0-14671 GCA_033557875.1 Quadriops clusia | reverse complement strand
TTTATTGTTTCTGAAGATGCAGATATAAATTTCGCAGCAGAACTAATAGAAATCTACTCAAAAAGCATAAAAATATTACTTAATAAATAAATCTTAATTAAAATATTATTATATACTTATTTATACACTGTATTATTTTTTTATGATGTTTCCTTCGTTAAATCCCTTGGTTTTATAAACTTTATCTTATTTCAAGATAATGATTGATACAAACTATATTTAACTATAAAAAAATATAACAATTATTTTTTGTGGTATTTTTTATTATTACTTATAATTACTATAATACTGGCTCTATTTTGTTGTTAATACATTTGCTAATTGAAACATGTACATAAATAAATGACTTTAATTTGTTATTATTTTTTGTCATAATAAAAAAATGTTATATTCCCCGTTTTCGGTTCTGTTCGTGGTATGTTTTCTTGGAGTGAGCACTTGGTGGAGGTTGATTGAAAGTTGTTGTCGGTGCAGAATGTAAAGTGTTAATTTGGTATTTACAATATAGGGCTGTGATGCCTGAGACTACGACTATAGCAACTAACTAATTTTTGGAGGGCTGCAGCATTTATATCTGTTGTAACAATGCCCTGTACACACGTCACTCGTCGATTTCAATGTCTTTCCGGAAACTTGAAGGGTTTCTAATACTAGGAAAGAAATCGACGGTTAACGAGCGCACAAAAGGGACTGGAAGACGTAAATCACGCGACATGATGTCCGAACCCTTTGGGGGGTTGACAAATAACGACGATTTTACATACTACAAAAGATACAAGAATGCAACAAAAATATGACAACATGTTTTGCAAGGTTTTTCATTAGAACTTTGCCAAAATTAATTACGTTTCATTAGACTACAATTTCTTTTTACCTGCACATTCTTATCTTCTTCTAGAATTACGGTCAAAATGTCTCATTAAGATAAATTGGCATTCTTATCACAAAGTTCAACTCTTTGACATAAATAATTATTTATACAAATGCAAAATTATTTTGATTGAATGAAACTATTCTATTTTATTTCTATTGTACTAAATTGCGTTTCCTCTATGTACCCTCACTAAAATAAAGTACCGTAATTGAGATGTGTGTAACAAATACTTGCAATTTATTCTTTAACGACTTTTTATCTTCTTATTGCGCGTCAATTTATGAATATAAATTGTGGTCAAGTCTGTATGCGGAACAATTAATTAAAAGTGCAACACATTTTAATAATAAACTTATCTACATATTTGTGAGAGACTCGACAGGCATCCCTGTCTGAGACACTCAATAGATCATAAATTAGTAAAATCCATATAATGGGCCGTGAAATGGCAAATAGAACCAGTTTAGGCGGCTCTGCTCCTATCAGGCACTCGGAGTCGACCAGACCAATTTTGACATTGGAGTCAATTAAATGCATAAATTAATGACTTAATTAAGATATTTCATAACAATATGGGTATCGTTGTACGTGGAAACCCCAGGGGAACTACAATTCCTTAAAAAAACCCAATAGTGATGGTGTTTTTTCAAGTGTGATGTGCGCTTGCGTGAAAACTGTACGTCATAGAAAAAAAGGTCATTAGAAAGTTTTGAAGTATTTCATGAACTGAATAGATATTAAACAAATAAATTTTTTTAACTTATTAAATAAAGTAGTTACAGTTATTTAAAAAAACCATTTTTTAAATAACCACTTTGTGCGCATGCGTCAATATTTTGAAACAATATTTACAACGATGTACGCAGAATGAGCAGCGGAAAAAGGATATCCAAAAAAAAATTTATCATGATTATGTTTTTTACAGTTTGATGAGCTCATGCGCGAAAAGTATGAGAGTTAGATAAAAATTTTATTTGAGTTTTTTGCAGCTCTTTATGCGTAGAGTAAATCCTCAAATTTTGGAACTTGTATCTTTGTTAATAACACCATGATTTCAGTGGTTCACTTTAGGTGAAACACGCTGTATATCTTAGATGCAAAACATTGTTGCCAAGATATTTTATTCAGAGTTTTGCAATAAAAATAAAACTAAAGATTATTTTCCCAGAAACACCGTCATTAGGCAAAAATATCTTCAAAATTGTGATCATTAACTAATTTTGGAACTAATATCCTACTTTTAAGGCGATACGGTAACGCTAACGAAATGTATAAAATCATCAGATAGGTACCGAAAAAATGTAGAGAGCAGCGGGAATTTTGAAACTCTCATTCTGATTGGTCAGATACACTTAACTTCTCTCTTTTTATGATTAGACTTTGATTAATTTGACTGTAGTCAGTTGATAATAAAATTATACCACAGAATATATGCCCAAAAACAAAACAATCAATTAATCTCTCAACGCTACAAGTTGTACAAATGATGCAACGAAAGAAAATAATCACAAGAAGATAGACGATTTGATGTAAAGTTAGAGGTAAATTCACACCCTGGTTGAAATTTTGATAATCTGAATCAATACGACCATGAAGAATAATGGATCCTAGAGCTTGTTCAAATTTATTGCAATCGGTTGAAAAATAATCTTGTTATCCTTTTTACAAGTTTCCATTGATTTCCTATAGGCATATTAAGGGTACCATTTTGCCTGAATAATTATGTAATTAAGATAATAAATGATCTAAATGAATTACAAGTTGAAAATAATTTGATTTATTATGACTAAATAGATACAGCAGAAATATAGAAATACTCACATTAAGTTGATATGTTATAATAAACATATATTTACAGGTGTATGTTTCACAGAAAATACTAACATTAGTAAATTCGGACACTATATGCACACTAGAGACTAAACTACAAACCGATAGTTGTCTGACTGTTTAGTTGAATGGGAATCTGCAAGTTTTCTATCGACCAACAAGAATCGCATAGATGTGCGCATTCACATTTACATAACAGCCAATAGTTTAGTCTCTAGTGTGCAGTGCGACAAAGGCTAAAAATACTTTTTTACACTTTCACACCGATATTAGAAATAAAAATTTGAGCTTATTTGGCTTTATTAGAAATTTTTGTATCCCAATATATTCCATCTCTCAACAGTTTACTCTCAATGAATGGCGAAATCCAAACTAAGTACCACTTTTGTCCTAAGACATCCTGCCAATTTTTCAACTTTCCCAAATCATATTCCGACATTATCTTGTTTCTTTCATAAGTGACTTTTCCCTTTAATATTAAATCACAATGAAAGTACAAGAGAACGCCAGTAAACACACTTCCTATTATAATAATTAAAGTTAAAAATAAGAAAATCTGTGCAATGGATCCTTCAACAAAAACCATAGCCAGTGGGAACACAATTTTAAATAGTGACATCCAGGAATGTAACTCAACAAAACTGTATATAAAAAAAATATTATAGTAGGTAGCATAAACAGTTGCTATAAACATATACAAAACAAAAATCAAAAAGTATCTTTGGTTAAAGTGGCCGATACAACAACTAGTAAACATACAATGATGGTCCCTTTTTAAAATACAAGTTTTGCAAACATTGCAGTGCCAAGAGCGAGGAGGGGCGACACTTTCACAAACCGAACAAAACCTCCAATTTGGGCTAAGGTTCGCTGGGAGCATGCGTCCTCTAATGCTTGTATCACAGAAAATTATGGCTGCATAATTTGAAGTAATGTTTAACAGTATAAAGGTGCCAGTAACAAAATGAAACGTGTACCAGCCACTCCATTGTTCGTAGAACGTTGGGAGGACTATAAAAAGTTCAAACCAGTAAACAGTCGGTATGACTAGAAATAGGAAAGTTGTCACTGCAGCATCGGCGATTGTTTTCGGAAAGATATTAGTTCTCATTACCATTTTTTTTTATACTTAATAACAACTAATAAGTCGTAGTTCTCAATATTTTAGTATTTATATAATTAATTGTAGCTCATGTATGTATGTAATCTAAAAAAAAAATATGAAAATTGAAAAATAATTTTAGAAGAAACTTTCACAAACGATTCAAGTATATTTAAAAAGAGCACCTTAAAATATTTATATTTTATTTGAGCCCCAAAGGGCAATTATTAGTTAGGTTAATTTTTAATAACCTCCAAATTGCAGATGTCAGTGACATTTGGTATCGGTCGGTAATAAAGAGTGATTTCATGATATACAGTTGATCTGATAGTTGATTATGCATTATACCGCCATCTAAGGAAGTAGAATGAGTTACAATATTTTATAAGTGATAGAAAGTATAGTTTGAGAAAAATGTATATTTACGAACAAAATTGTAACTTTCATTTCTTAAGCGTATAGATAATTACTTCTACCATAAAACAATATATCTTTTTTTTAGATAATTGTTTATTATTCTATGCAAATTTTTAAAGGTGTACATATAATAATACTTTATTGGATCACTTGTATATCTATGCAAAGATATTTCAAGAAAATGAGACGAAAAATACTCCTAAATATTTGTTTTCTCTTGATTCTTAACTTTTTCTATTTTTAGTTTTTACGATTTCAAACGAAAATATGTAAAACGTTTCAACCAACAATAAATTCTAATATCAAAAAAATGCAAAGCAATCTCTTATTACTTATATATTTTTTTATTGTCGTATACTTAAAACATTTTACCAAAGGAAAATATTAGCTGTGTTTAGCTCTTCAACTCAAATTGCATTCAATGTGTAATCAGGAACGCGAGCCCTCTAGTGGCAAGACGGCGAACAAGATCGATCGACAATGGGCTGTCAATAATGTAGAGAATTAAAAACAAAGATCAAGCTCCATCCTTGTCTAGCTCATTATAGCGATGTTTTAATGTCACTTTGCAAAAGTCCTTCTTGTCTAGTCTGTCACAAACTTTCAATATGTGATGTGAAAATGTCAGTCGTGTCCTTTTAGTGCTTAAAATCGAACCAATATCTTGGACCAATATGAATAAATGAAAGTGAACACTACTAAAAATGGGCTCTAGAATAAGGTATATCAGGGAGAAAAGTGCACTTGTATTTACAAATTTACGTGGGCTCTAAATATGTTTTTGCGTAATTTTTTTCCAAGTTATGTTGTGTTATTTTTAGGTAAATTCATGTGAGACTAGCAAATTGGAAGTGTCACTTGTGCAGAAAAGCAACAGTGAAAAGTTTCTTGAGTGTCATTAAGATATAATCATATTCGAAAGTTTATGGTGTAACATACTTACGAAATTAACTCGATACTATAACAACTTACACTTTAATTCTTTTACATTTGCTAAGGTATTGTTGTTGAATTCTAGCTTACACAAGTCATTTTAATTTTTAGCAATTGTATTTATTCGTAAGTCGTCTTAAGTTCACAGGTGTTTGTTTTGATTTCGTAGATTCTGTTTCGTGCTTGTAAAAATTATGAAGGAAACACTATCAACAACATTAGCTACATACTACTGTAATAGTTTAACCTAAAAATAATTTTCTAAAACAGTTAAAATCACATTTTGCAAGCTTTTCTGAGTTTTTCAAATATTGAGTCATTCTTATCTTAAATATCTGCAAGATTACTATTCCTCTATTATCAGTAAGCTAATAAGATGACTTGAACAAATAGGTACATATTCACAGAATTTACCTCTTATAGGAAATTGCTTGTTTGAAAATGATATTTGTTGTTCGGTCAAGTGAAATCTCAATATTTACAAAGGCAATAAATGCGACATTAATTCAAAAAACTAATGTCAACCATTCTACATAAAAATTGTATTAAAGGCATTGATGTGATATCCGTTAGATTTCGCTGCTTACTCATGTTTTATTCATTAATTTATGTATGTATTAATGAAGGTATTAATAAAATATAAAATACTGTTTGTATGATTACCATTCAAATTACTTATTAGCATTTTGATATTATAGAATTACACGAGATATATTCTTTAGCTGTTGTTCATTAGAAAAGATGTGGTATTATTTTAAAAATACGTTTGAACAATGGTCTTATAATTAAATTTTCTTTACAACTAGGCAAAAGGTAGAGCACTTCTTCGAGTGCTTTTGTGAGATTGTCCCCCCGAGCATAGACAGGGAACCATGGATACTGCAAAAATACCCGGACAATTACAAAGACGAAGAGATCCTGAAATCTGTACCAAAGTTTGCTTATCCGTGTGAATTCGAGAAGTTAGTATCTTGGAGAATAATTCAAGCAGCAATTAAATTAAATTTCCTATTTCTAGCAATGTGATCCAACATTATTCCTTTGTGCTGACTGACATAGAATCTAAGTGGACTTTTGGGTTTTGTCGACATGACCCTCGATCGGAGACTGCTCTAGTTGTGCTAACTTTTCTTCCATGGCATCATCTCTTTTATAAGTATGTTTCCATAAATTGTGAAAGTCAAAACGGATTTCTGGTTAATTTTAGAAATATTAATAATTCAGGAAAGCACTTCCAATTTAATTTCATCTTAATTAAAAACTACTAGTATTCTGTAAATACATCTCATACCTACATACAATTCTATTCATTTGGCAGTTAGATATGAGCAGAAATGAATGCAATTTGCAGTGGAGACTAAAGTGAATTATATACTAATGGGTTTTATCTAGAAATCCTTTTTGGTTAAAAGCATCCAGCAGTTTGTTACCAATATGCGTTTTAACGCTCTCTCTCTCTCTCCTTATTAGATTTCTAGACAATATAGCAGTATTAATGCATAGTTCGAGGACCGAGGATCTACGGGAATTTTTGCTGGCGGTATATTCGAGGAAATTGAGCGACGGGAAGAATTTCGCAGTTCCATTCAACAAGGGGGAGAGTGTAAGGATATTTCTAATATTTCCTATATGTAGAGCGTTAGAGGAAATCGCTCTTAGGGCAAAAGGATCGATGGTTTGGCGGTGCAATTGAAAATACATTGAACCACCGCCACCTCCGATTTAACCTAGTTTTATGGCAACAAAGCAGGCTAAGGGCACTTTCCAAGAAAAGGATTAAGTGGACTAATAGGTCCGCCTTTAAACTAATCTAGTTTCACATTTCAGACATTTTCTGTGGAATACCCAAAACAGTTTCAGCTGCCAAGTATACCAGAGAATGTAAGTACATATTTTATTCCATTTCAGTGCGCTTAGTTGCCCAAATGAGATTTTAAAATTTCAGACGCGCGAATGTTCATTTGAAATTTTCAGAGTCGTGTTTTTATTGCAAAATGAATCCGTGGATTAACAATTTCTATACCGCATACGGACGCAAGCATAAAAAGTTTTTTGAACCGATGCGCTAAAATATGAGAGTATCGATTTGTAAAATAATGTATTCATGAGTGCTTAAATATTGTAAGTTTTCTTGCATTGTAATTTAAAGATGACGTTGGGGTATGTATTATTGCAATAATAACATTATTATGTAGAAAAGTAGTATTTGTTTCCGGAAGGACTTTTTCCGTTGACATTGTTTTGTAGTTAAGTCTCGGTTCGTATACCATCTGGAACGCGAGCGAATTCGCCAAAGTTGGTGTTCTAACCGGAACAATCTTCATTATACTTTATTATTAGGCGTTCGAAGGTAACTTTGAATACCATTGGAATCTAAACTTTTTGTTCGATTGAGTGTTGTGTGTGTGATGTTTCGAAACGAATGGTTCTGAAGATCTTTAATGGTTATTTGAAATTCTACTAAAATGTTGAGTGTTGTACACTTTCTAAGATTTACACGTGCACACTAAAAAAGTAAGTACATTGTAGTAAGCGACACTACAACGTATTAACGCGTATATAACCACAGGTATCTGTGGTATAAGTTATAAACTACACTTCAGTTTATGAGTAACCACGGTATCCAGTTAGATAACAATGTACGTTAATCTTATTTACGCACATTAAGATAAAAAACTAAATATTAAAATACAATCTGTAGACATTTTACTCTTCTAGAAATAAGCAACCTCACACTGTTATTTTATGTGCCTGAACATAGTAGGGTTTGTCTGTGGTAGGGTACAGTCCTAATCCAAATATATGACCTTAGGGGTGGAAATATTTATAAACTTTACGGTCTTAGTCCATCAGTTAATATGCAGACGCACCTGCTACCCAACAGTTTACTCGTTCCTTTTGATCGTTTGCGTCCCTTTACGTCTACAAAACGAAACATGATAAGACCTAAAAACACGAACAATTTCATTCTGTTCTTATTTATATGCGCGTAGATATTTATACCATCTACCAACTTCAAATGACCAAATTACCTTATTATTATTATTGGAAAAACATATGACTTAAGTGCAAATGAAAAAGTAAATATATTATTCTCTCTCGTCATAATTCCTTTAACTTAATTATTCGGTCCAGTATATGGATAAATAAGGCTGATTGTATATATTGGAATGCGGCGTAATTGTGAGCGTACATGAATTAATGTTTATCTCTCTTTTAACGGAAATAGTTTTTACAGTATCTCCTGGTTTCATGCTTGGTCATAAATTGGAACGACCTCTTCTCATACAACTCTATAATATGACTACATTGGAGTCGATATACAACACACAATAATAAAAATGTCGCGGTAAAAACGTAACCTTTGGGGAGATTCGTATATGAATATCAAATCTTGACATTAGGGAGGCAGTCACGTTTGAGTAATTCTTTTAAACCTTAATACGTTATAAGTCGTGCCGACATTTTTTTGTTAATTCAATATGTACGATTTATATGTGGTACGGTGTATATACGCATATGTGATTTCTTAAAATTTTAGTTTAAGTTTCTAAGAAATACGGATGAAGGTGAATGTGTAAAGTTTGCGACTCAAAAATATTATTTATACACAACCAGCAAAATTAGCAACATATTATATTAAAATAATAGCCCGCACATGGCTCCACAGTAATTTGACCAAAATAGAGCTCATTATTTCCGAGGTTGAAGCATGGCCAAAAGAAATAAAGCCATTAAGCCGCGGATCGTTAGGTTAAAGTTTTATTTTAAGTAACTCATCGATACATTTTAATCTAAATAAATTTAGCTATGATTTATCCAACTATTAGTCTGCCATGCATTTCATAAACATAGTATGTATAGCTTCAAACCAAGCGAGTTTGTGTGAAAATAGGCGACTTGCGATTTCTTATCATACTGCGTCAGAGGATTCCGTAGGATTTCACTATATGAATCACCTTTATACATCACACCTTTTATTTTAAGATGAGTTTTGACTTAGGTGTTGGAAAGTAGTTGGAATCAAGGCGAGACGTGACAATGTGGTATTTCTCAGGAACCTACTATTTAAATTGTATAATTATGACCACGTGCTATTTTACATTAGGATTTGTACTTTAACGTCGTTGCCTTTGCTTTAATATGTGACATCATGATAGTGTTGTAGTTTGGCTCGTAATTTTGAACCTCTTCTTCAATATTTCTTCTTCCTCTGAAGCACCCTTCAACATTACTCGTACCCAATAAATCCCTGACTATATTATCTGTGTCATCTACACCATTCTTCGGGAAAAATAATGGACGTGGTTCGCTGGTCTATTGATCAACGTACAAAAGAGTAACACGGCCGCACCTTGTAACTCTAAATTGGACGTTGCAGCAGTAAAATGCTTTATAGCCCTCAAAAGTCCGCAGCACAAAAAAAAACTAATTCGCTCGTATTGTACCTTATTCTATTTTATTTTGTTTCTCTCCGACAATTTATTTTGTTTTGTGCCAGCGATGTGTGCGCAAGAATACATTAAAGTTTGCATTATCAGCCCACAGCTACGAATCGCTGCCTTTGACCTGTTAATGAAGAGCTTCCTCGGAGGATCATGAAACCATTGTTGTTTGAACTTTATATTGACGCTTCAAATAATCGAATCACTTAGAATTAATTAGTTTGATAGTATTGCAGCATACAGACTTCCGGATTAATAAATTACATAACTCAGTTGATGTCATGTAAATGTATGTATATATTTCCCTCGTACCATTTTATCCAGTGCAAAGTTGTTTAAATTTATATGAAAAGCCACTTAGTTCATGTAATAACCACTTTACTTGAGGAGACAGTTCGTTAGCGAGAGTAATTAAGTACGGAGTAAATTGTGAAACTGTATTCTTTGAAATTTCCGTAGTCGGATGTAAGTCTATCTCCAATACGTCGCCATCGGAAGAGCGTGGAAAATAAAACTTGTGCATTATAAAAGCCAGGCACTGTTCCTTGCGGCTCACCTAATTTACATTATTCAGAGCACTTCATCAGGGCGTGGAATTTCAATCAAAAGCTATACTGTAAACACGTGCTCATGCATATGGATTGCGTATCAATTATTTTTCTATTGTTACCTTTTTCAGCAAGAGCTGAATCTCGTCGCGTTGGGAAACATAAAGAATATAAATAGTAACGTGCAAAGTATTTATTTATAAAAACGTATAAAATATAACGGCTTACCTACATTGTAATTAAAAAAAATAAATCGTGCCTTCCTTTTTGATTGCATTTAATTTTCACTCTTGCGCTACTTCTCCATATCTATGGTATGAAATATTCACCCTACTTAATCACACATTCATATACATAAATAGATATAAAGGAAGGTAAATATATAGATATGTACTCGTATATATTCAGAATACCATAACTTGTACTGCTAGTAATTAATTACAACACACTGGATTTTAAATTAAAGTCCTTAATTAATTGTCGAAGGTTACGGGGTTACACCACCTTGAGATTTTCAAAAAATCGATTTTTTTCTTTTTCGGCTATAAAAATTATTTATACTTTTAAGAATATTTTAAAAGTTAAATCACTTCAATATTCCAATTTTTTCCGAAGTCATAGCAAGTGAGCGCGACAGAGAGTCGCTGATGCCGCACTGTTTTTTCTTTTGCGTTTATCTCGAAACTACATTTTTAAACTGGTGTACATGATATCTCAAGTTCTACTCGACCGATTTTGTTCAAATTTACAACACATATTCTTTATCATATTATCTAACATGTGACGTAGGATTTTTTGATTGGATGCCATTTGTCTAAGTTACGAATTTTTTAAACTGAAAATTTCGATAAATACCAAATTTTTTTTTTCAAAGTGCTGTCATTTCTACAAAAATTTTTTTAAAATTATCCTATGTCACATGATAGCTATAACCTTTCTAAATAAGAATATATTTTTTTTTCCCCGACAATGTCTGACAGAGAAATCATGTACACCATCAGCAAAGGTGTCCAAAACAGAGCCCTACTTAATGGCTCATATCTCCCTCATTTTTTAATAGTTTTTAATCGTTATTATTTCAAATTTTTCATAATACCACTGTGTATAAGTGTAAAACAAAAAATATTTTATATATTTATTAGTCGCTTCAAAAAAAATTTTAATTTTTATACCTATTTTTCCGAGCGTCAATGTGGTGTAACCCCTTAAATCAAGAAGCTTAGATTATATTATACCAAACTTTTTCCAATTTTGAATATTATTATTATAAAAACAATTTTAAATAATGGTTGCAAAAGAACTCAAACGAAATTTAATAACAAATATATAATTGTTCAAAATAGTAGAATCAGTTTTTTATGATATAAAATTTAAAAAAAGTTTGGGTTCTCTACAAAATGTTGATTAACAAGCATACCAGAGATTAAAAACAGGTATAGAATTTTATTATGTATTAAAGGGTCATAAAAATCCACTGCACGACAATTACATCAAAACAATTAAAAACGAAAGAAAACCTATTGAAATTAAAAAAAAACAATTATCTGTGCCCGATGGTGTTTGCTTGAACTTAATTTCAAAATAGCTTTCGCGATACAGTTTGTTTACCCCTAAACTCATAACGGCTCACCAAACATCTCACGAAAGCTTTCCAGGTTAATAAATTCTACTGTTTAATTAAACTTGTCACGAATATGGGGTAAACTGATTAACGGATGCTATTGTGTTAATAATTACTTAACCAATGCTTAATACGCATCGAGAGCACTGAGCGCCTTTTAGGTGCGCGTAATTGCTTGGTCAATTGATTTCTTTTCCATCGCTCTCTCCCCGTCGGCTTTCAATATTGAAAACGAAAGTAAAAGCAGCTGTTTCCGGATAAATGCAGCTCAAAGGAAAACTTGAATCGCCAAGCACTTTCCGTTTTAACGGACTGGGAAGACGGGGGTATTTATCTCCACTCCCGGGCCATATAATTTCTATTGAAACAACCCCTAAAGTGCGGGTAAATATTTATTTTCCCGCTGGGCCGTTTCAAATGAGCAGTATTCCTTGGCTAATGACCAAAAACTGTCTTTGAAGGCCTGCTGAGACTTTCATTGCGACTAAAAATAAATTGAACTGGCGAAGCCCCTGACACGTCGTTTTTCTCTGTTTCTTCAATAAAAGCAATTAAATTACAATAGACAAATCAATGGACGTGGGATGATGTTTACGCCGGAAAGTCGCGACTGGATTATTAAACCCCCACTGCAATATTGTGAAACACGCAAACAACCCCTTGGATGGGGGAGATAGGAAAAGCGAGAAAAAATAAATAAAAGGCACCCTGGGGTCATAAAGCAGATTGCGATAATAAAATGATGGTGCATATATGATGAAACAATTTTATATTTAATTTTCCGAAAATAATATGCTTACGTACATGAATTGAAGTGTTTAACTGAAATTTAAGTTTAGCTCTAATAAAATTTTATTGAATGAGTGCTGAAAGTTTTTTTTTGTTTAATTGTACTAAGTACTTTTTTCACTTATTTCTTTCCAGAGGAACTTGACAGAGTACTACAATGCCGTTGATGCCAGCAATATGATGATGATATTCGCATCAATGCTCTGCGAGAGGAGGATAATATTCACGTCGAAAAAGCTAACACGTTTAAGTGCTTGTGTGCAATCGGCCAACGACATCATATATCCCATGATATGGCAGCATATTTTCATCCCCGTTTTGCCCATGTCTCTCATCGATTACCTTTCGGCCCCTATGCCCTTTTTGATAGGTGTCCCTGAAGAGGTGCTAAAGGTAAGCGAAAATATTGATCTCACAAAATAAAATTCATTTGATTGATTGATTGATTTCTAAGTGCCTTCGAGGGAGTGGGAAATATCTATAAATTTGCCCTTCTTCAGAAAACTCACATAGACATGAATATTTACTGTTGGCGTCGTAGCTGTTCTGTTATTCTTACAAAACAAATTTTTTAATTACATTTTGAAGCAAAATTTATACTTTATCCTTACATATAAGCCACTTTTTGTACTTGATATAAATTTCAGCAACTACTTTCCTAGTAGTGCGCCATAAAACTTAATATAGGTCACTCTACTCCCACTTACAATTCTATGCCAAATGAAAATCTAGTTTCTTGGAACACGAACTTTTCCTCCTGTAGTAAACGAAACAAAGATTACTGCCTCCAAGGGTGCCGTATAGCGCAAAAATATTGACACCTTGCGTAAAGATTTCTCTAAATAATTCAACTTGAATCCTTAAGTCCCCTATGGAAACCAAACTCTCCTTTATTGCATCAATTTGATATCACCAATGTGTAAAATAATTTTAATGAAATACATATTGCAATCCAGCAGGTATTTCAATATCTAATTTTACTTGGAAGTGCACTTCAAAACATAAAAGTAAAAAAAGCAAGGTTTAGACTTTCTACCTAACCTCAGTAAAAAAAGCAATTTTAATTGATTACGACTACAATTAGTCATACCCTCAGAAAACGATTATAATACTGTACTCATACATCATCTACTCGTTTTGAAGCGGTAATTAATGTGCAAATTGTATCTTTCCACTATGTTTTCTAGCATTATTATTCCTTCTTATTCTCTGTAGAATCCTCGGGAATTTCTTCCCCCTATGTACGTACAGAAATTTATTGTAATTAAATTCGTTGTACTACTGCTCTACCATAGTTTGTGCGCCTATACAGTCCATAAGCTCAAACGATGCGCGACGTCTTGAATGAAATATGAATAACAAAAGTTCGTGGGAAAACTCATGCCCAGTAATCTAAATGAAAGTTTTTGTTTTCAGAAAGTGAATAGGAATGAAATAGGAGATGTAGTAATATTAGACGCCGACACCAACAAGGTGGAAACGCCTTTTGATGACCTGAACAATCTGCCGACCGAAGTGGTAAGTCATTCACTCGTCTTGCACTTGTCCCAAGTTCAGTGGCCGACCTCAGGATACGTTTACCTTCATTTTCGCTCTGTTTTGCACAGGTCACCTCTCTGAAGAAACAATTAAAGAATAGGTCGGCTCTTCTTGGCGATGGTGTGTCCAGGGCGTTCTTGAGAGCGTTGGTGCAGTTGATCGGTGGCTACCGAGACGCGCTCAAGTTCCAGCCTGGGGAAAAGGTGACCTTTGATGAGCAAAGCTTTATTGAGTCTCGGCCGGTGTCGTCCCAACGGTTTCTCAGAGAGATGCTACACTTACAAATATTTAGGCAGGTTAGTGATATTGATCTTATCTGCTTCCAATTCATTTTTGTCCTTTTCTTACTATGTATATACATACTTCAAAAACATTTATATGTTTACCTTGTTATCCAATTGCAGTAACTTCATAAATTTAAATAATATTTCCCGTCCATTAGTAGATTTACGTATAAACCCTAAAACCCCAAATTCACTCAATATTTTCCAACTTTGCTTTCATTTATTAAAATACTACATTTTTCTTATATTGTCTTATTTTATGTTTTCAAAATTTCACTTCAGCAGACAT
>JAWQRP010002808.1:0-14674 GCA_033557875.1 Quadriops clusia | reverse complement strand
AAGAAATCTGAAAAGTTCGAAACGGACTCAAAATTCCCGCGACGGGATAGATATACGTCGTCGTTGACGTTAGAGAAGGACACATGTAAATGTTTACAAATAAGTTTGTTTACTGGTCAGCCACCTTTTAATACCAAAGGGTATTAAAACGATTAATACTTCCAAAGCCACCCGTTCTATTTACATAGTAAAAACAAAAGATCGTCGTTGCAAAAGAACCAACGAAAAGAACTTTTGAAGCAATGACGTTTGGATGTGATTGGAGGAACTGTCAGTCAATCTGACAGCGCGCGAAATTTGAACGAAAATCTACATATATGCGATTAAACTAAAATGAAAGTAAATCCTAGCATAAATTAGCGTTAAATTTGATTAATATTCAAAAGCGCACGAAGAACTCGAACGTTCCTACGTATTTACGGCAGGAAATGCTTACGTTACGCTCTGAACCTGATGAGTTAACCAATTAGACATTCTGGTTTCCTATTTCCTTTCCACGACGTCGCTACACGGACGAATTCACATATTCTGCAAAAAAAATTAAATTATACTCCTATTATTTATTAGCTGAGGAATTATCACGTTTGCACGGTCATTACATCATTCAAGGCTATATTTAGTCATGATTCGATAAATAATGTGTGGTAATGCTAATCAGTTGGAACCCGTTGCAACTATCGCTTAAATTTGAATTTTAAAAAAGGAGAAATGATGAACTAATTTCGTTAAAGATGAACTAATTTCGTTATAATGAACTAATTTCGTTAATGATGAACTAATTTAATTTAATTGTATCTTTCCAGATCAATGCCAAATACAGTGAAGAACTGGCTCAAGAAAGCTTAGAATGGGTCAGGTTGATCACAGGAGACGACATCAGCTGCGCCGGGGACATGGACAACTTCTACGAAGTCCTTAAAGACGGCACGTTGTTGTGCAAGTATGTTACGTTGTTAAAATCCTAACTACTAATATATATTTTCTGTAATATAATATAAAATATCTATTATTTATATTACAATGTAGCATAAAATAATAATATGGTATAAAATATAATCTATAACTAGTTATATATATATATATATAATAATAAATAAATGAATTTAAATTAATAACGTTCCGATGCAGGTTGGCCAACAGCATCAAGCCGGGTGCGGTGAAGAAAATCAACCAATCGACGATGGCATTCAAGTGCATGGAGAACATCAACGCCTTCCTCCAAGTGGCGAAAGACCTGGGCGTCCCCGCTCAAGAAACCTTCCAAACGGTGGACCTCTGGGAGAGGCAGAACCTTAACTCGGTAGTCATGTGCCTTCAGTCGCTCGGCCGGAAAGCGGGCAACTTCGGCAAGCCCAGCATCGGCCCGAAGGAAGCGGAGAAGAACGAGAGGCACTTCTCCGAAGACAAGCTCAAAGCCGGACAAACCATCATCGGGCTGCAGATGGGCAGCAACAAGGGGGCCACGCAGTCGGGGATCAACTTCGGCAACACGCGCCACATGTAACTTAAATCTTCCTCGCGCAACAACCAGTTACGAGTATTACCTACATTCCCGAACAGAAGCCACAAGTACGAGTTGTGTCAATTTAAACAAGTTTTAAGAAAATTTAACAAATCATTGAGAAAATTCAACGGAAACTTAAAAAAAAGTAGACGAAAAATATTTAAAAAACTAAACGGAAAATATTTAAAAAACTAAACGGAAAATATTTAAAAAACTAGACGATAAAAATTTTAAAAAATCAATCGAACAATATTTAAAAAATTATACAAAAAAAAAATCAAACGAACAATAGTTAAAAAATTACACAAAAATCTCAAACGAACAATAGTCAAAAAAATACCCCAAAAACTCAAACGAACAATATTTTAAAAATTATACAAAAAACTTGAACGAACAATAGTTAAAAAATTACACAAAATCTCAAACGAACAATATTTTAAAAAAGTCCGCTTGGACAAACCCAACCAATATTTAAAAAAAATCACACAAAAAAATTAAAAGCAAACCTTTAAGTTAATAATTATTACAAATTACGTACAGCATAAATTTTTACGTTTAGAAGAATTTTAATTGTGTTATTACATAAATCGTAATTTATAGTCTGTATCTATTATTTATAATTAGTTTTAAAAGAACTACAACAATGACTACTTTTAGTTACTTTTTTTGATTCTAGCTCTTGAATCTTGAATAAAACGAATGTACGGTGCCAATAGTAATTTATATTATTTATGAAACTCTTATTTTACTAAATTCTAAAAGGAATCAAAAATTAAACAGGACAAAAACAATTATTGTAGCCTTAAATCTGTCTATTAGAACTGATTCGTTCTATTTAAATTTAAACTGTAGATACATTCCAAAAATGAAAAGAAACAAATCTATTTTTACGCTGCTGTTGACTATTAAATCAGATTTTTATTACTATTATTATCATTACTATTACTACAGAGTAAAATATTACTACATATTGTAAGATGTACTTATTACAATGTTTATTAATTTACAATGACGATGTAAATTAGAATCGAGACCAATAATAAACAATATTAGTTCATAGCTTTGTGGAAATTATTTCAAATACTTCCCTGTACAATAGTCAATAAAAAATAATCACAAAAACTCACATTCCAAGTAAACAAATAAAATGGCCTCCGGAGATGTGGTGTCCAATTCTAGGTAATTCGAAAAATAATTCTTTTTCCCCTTATTAGCTCAAATAAATTTTTCTTCAATAACACATTTAATCAATAAATTCAATAATTTTACAATAAACCATCATACTAAATACTTACTTACTCCCATGTATTTCTACCGTATGCGTTCCTTTAATTTTATTCCTTACTTAATAATCTACAACAAGAGAATCTTTAATAAATTCATCTAAAATAATTCTAATAAAATAATTATAATACTATAATCAATTTAATAAATAATAAAATCTTTTTCAAGTACCTTTCACCACCATCAAAACATTCCAACAGAACCAAACGAAGACATCGGCTATTGGAAAAATTCGAAGCAAAAATCAAAAGGCGTATTCAGCGTTTTCGACGACTTCATAAACGATGAAATCAACGAAACTGGCGAACCGATCAAGCCGTACTTCAAGGCGATGTGTTCCAAGTGGCTGAAGGAAATCCCACCAGACTTTCCCGATAAATGGCTCATGAAGCTTTGCCCGAGCGGAAAGAGAACGATCGTCGTAGCGTCTCGGAACACCACGAAACTATACAACAAACGGGGCCTAGTTAGGAGCACCTTTCAATCCAGTTTGCCGGGGGGAAACAGAACCTTCAACGGGCAGAGGTATTCCGTCCTCGATTGCATCCACAGCACCAAAGACGACATTTTTTACGTAATCGACATCATCGCCTGGAACAACTGCTCAGTCACGAGATGCAGCTCCGAGGTGCGTTTCTACTTCTTAACGTGGAGGTTGCACGAAATTAGAGAATCTATCGAAGAGATTTCCGATTTGAACCAATTCGCCTTCAAAGCGTTGCCGTTCTTTGAACCCAAACCGGAAGTAATCAGGGAAATTTTCACCGACAACTCAAATGCGGAATTCGTGGTCGATGGTGTCTTATTCTTCAACAAAGACGCCAGATACGTACGACAAGAAAGTTCTTGGGTACGGTGGATAAAGCCGTTTATGATTCCCGAACTCTTCGGTTGCAACATTTCCAAAATATATTTAAGCGAAAAGCCCAACGGGTACAGAAACTTAGCCGAGTACATCGAACAGGACGAAATGAAGCAGCAAAAATCCTCTAATTTAGCCAAAAAGGGTAAACCATCGGACCGTCCGAAGGACGGATCGAGAAATTGTAACGAAGCAGGAAGTAATGAACAACTAGCGGCGGAAGTAAATCAGGAAATCGTCAACGAACAATTGGAATATCCCAGAAAGACTTCTTCAAAGAAAGTACTTGAGAAAAAACCGTTTCATTATTCATCTTCACGATATAATAACGATGATCCTTACGAACATTATTTTAACAGGAATCAATATTATGCTGGTAAAAGTGATTATAATGCTGGTAACAACTATTATTATTCTGATGGATGTCGTTTTGATCGATATTTTGACAGGAATCAGGAACACTTTGAAAAAAATCAATTACAAACTGAATACAATTCATATGAAGCTAAATATAATCAATATCAAACTGAAAACAATCAATATCACAATGACCGTCTATATCAAAGTAATGACAATCTATATCAAAATAAAGACCATCAATATCACAATGACCGTCAATATCAAAGTAATGACAATCTATACCAAAATAATGACCGTCAATATCAAAATAAAGATCGTCAATATCAAACAGAGAAGAATCTGTACCTTCCTAGCAGTAATCAGTTTTATTCTGAAAAAGATGAATTATATTGCTCAAATAACAGAATTCAAGTAAACCCTATTTCAACATCTTATGAGGAAAGTTTCGATGACAAATCACTTCCGGTTACAAAATTGCAATACATTTTCATGCCAATGGATAATATCGATGCGCCTCTACCGAATAAGAGAGATTTTGAAAATCGTGACGAATTGCAACAAGAGAAAATAAAACCAGAACAATTAGAAGCCGTGAAGAAATTATTTGAAAGCTACGATTCATTGCCAAGGGAACCAATAAAACCTCAGGAAGAAAATCAAGAAAAACTAATTCAAAGAAATGAGAAGCGAGTGTCGGAAGAGGAAGCTGAATCAGACGATTACTTGAATTACTTCAAAAACCCTATGAAATTTCGTTCGAGTGATCTGAAATTAGACAAGTATGATTATCCAGTAGACCCAAAAAATTTCATTGAAAGGAACGAACCTTTCGGTGCATACGAATATCCCTCTCATTTTAGGAAAGAAAAATGGTCGGAAAACGACCAGGTGGTACTTTTCGAGCACAGGCGCAGATCCTTGGATTTCAAGCTTCCGAAGGCTTCAACTTTGAATGCTTCAACTTTGCACGCTTCAACTTTACACGCTTCAACTTTGCACGCTTCAACTTTGAAGACTTTAACTTCGAAGATTTCAACTTCGAAGACTTCAACTTTGAAGGCATCAACTTGGAAGGCATCAACTCTGAAGCCCTTCAGATCAATGGAGCAATTTAATACTTTCGCCCAACGCGATGATTCCCTCGAAAACGATTTCTCAAACCACCAACAAGCAGTTTTTAATGAGAGAGAATTCCCGCAGCACCGAGGATGTCGAGAAAGCTTGGAGAGCAGCAGCAGCGGATATTTGTCTAGGAAAACGTACCAGCAATATACTTCCGGCGAATTTTCCGATTACACCTCGGACGATTACCGCTCTTTCCAACCGTTCAACCAAATAAAGGATTATTCCCGATCGCAAACGGATTTGCACGGTGGATTTGTCGAGCCTCACCTCCGAAGGAATCGGAGAAGAGACATGCCGATGTATTCGTCATTGGAAAGCTGCTACGAACTTCCGTACGGCAACAAATTCAAGCCGAAGAAATTGAGGAACAAAAGAGGCTACACGTCTTATGATGATTTTTACCCGAATCAGCGCACAGGCTTCGAGTACATTAAAACCCCGATTCCGGGGCAATTTAGCAAAGAGGAACGGTCCTATGGGAATCGTTCCATCGGTGAACATCAGAGGAAGAGAGAGAATGTCCTATTTGAAAGCAGCGATGAAGACAACAGTTTGGATCAAACTCCGAGTGATTTGAAGGGAACTCCCAGTAATTCGAAGCGGAAGAATAAGAAGAAGACTTACGACGAAAGCGTCTTGCAATTTTACATCCAAGATCAGACGGCTTTGGAATATCCGGAGACTCCGACGCCGTTGAGACGGACAGACGTTGAGTTCTTCAACGATCAGCTCTTTGTGGAATTTATTAAGCCCGTCCAGCATTTTAAGGAAAACAGAAACAAGGATGGGAACTTGGATTAAAACAATATTTAAAATAAAGGATATTTAGGTAACTTAGTAAGTTTGATTTTAAATTATGTACCGTTCAATTTTTTATCGTGTTATTTAATATATTTGTATTTTGTACCAAGTATTAAATGTACTATTTTACTTCGATTAAATGCTATATTTCAATAAATTTGCTTAACAAAAAAGACTGTTTCCGTACCTGATATATATGTGACAAAATCCGTAACAACAGTAAAAACAATTAAAAAAGAATTGAATTTAATCTAAACCTTCATGTTGTTCAGCTACAAGACGCTCTCGATCTCCTGGTTCAACTCGTCATTTAACCAATCTTCCCGGATGTCGTCCAAATGGTTGTCAAAGTCCACCAGACATTTGTAAGCGTGTTTTTCCAATAAAGACGAACAGGCTTCCAAAGTGTGGCTCGGGACTATTTGAACTTTGTTCACGTCGATCGCTCTGAATTTTCCGTCTGCGTACTGAGCGATTTTCAGAGCCAAAGTCTCTAGGTGCAAACTCAGGTTTTTGTTGTCCACTACGACAAGGCAAGCGCTTCCAAAGTTTTCCGCAATCTTTTCTGCTATTCGATGGTTCGCTCTTTCGAAGGAAAGGTCTTTTAGGTTTTCGTGGGCCATGTAGTATCCTGCCACTACTAAGCCGGCTTGCGTAGCAACTTGATCGATCTAATGTTAAAAATTAACATGGTTACAACTTAACATAGCTAAAAATTCATTTATTAAATTAATATAATGATATAAGTATTTCTTGTACTTCAACTATTTATTTTATTTTTAAAACACAACCGGTTTCGGGATTATATACCCATCATCAGGTGTTAACTACAAAAACATGAGTTATTAAATACATGTACAAATAAAATATTAAAAATTAGTAATCATATTATTTACATTTAAGTAAAAATAGAAATTAGAATATAATATGACAAAGAAATATTTAATTCCTAGTTTTATAGGGAAATATTTTCTTTTTTCTCTTAAATACCCCTTTACCCAAATATGTATTGAGTGTAAGAGATAACGTAACGACATGAGAATACATCTCACTAAGTAACTACATAATTATGATAATTAGTAGTGTACATAAGATGAAAATGGAACTGCAGGCATATATAAAGACAAGCAATTAAAACAAAATAGGGACAACAAAAGGACCCTTAATAAACCATTGTCTAGAACACAAATTATTGACGCGGGTACAATTACCATTATTATATGTGTACCCCATTTGTTTCATATCACCATTACTTCCTATTTAAGCCAAAGCTCGTATTCTTTCTACCTCAGTTCAGTTAACCACAACGTTTACAAAACATTAAGTTTAATTCACCAGAAAAAAAAGTGCATAAAATGTTTAAAAACGAAGAGCCCATCGTCTCCTTGGCCCCTTTACCAAGTCTCGAAGACATCGCCAGGCGTTCAGCTATGCGAAAAATATTCACCATCGATTTTAAACTACTGGACAAGACAGTCAACCAAAGTATATCCACAAGAAGAGATTTCTCGATTAGCAATCTCAGCAGTCTCATTAAAGACACTTATCAAATCGACCACTTTCCAACAATCCTCGCCAACAAAGAACACGAATGCAAACAAGACATCAGGCAGATTCATCAGGAACTAATTTATTTTATGGAAATAATAAGGTGCGGCGTTTTCGCAGATCGTGAAGAGGATCTTTTCGGACACATCTCCTGGTGTCCACTCGGGAGCATCAACCTAGTAGACACTTTCCACAAGTGCTGCCACCTATTGTCGGCCCAAAGCAAGTTCGTGTTCGCTGCTCAGTTATGTCTCGAGGACTACTTTCATGACACGATAGATTTCTTGAGGACAGACTTTAACAAGTGTGATCTAAAAGATGCCAGATGGTTGACTATCATCACCTGGTGGTGGGTGCAGATGAGTAAGAAATTTAGGAATATAGATCGTCTCGTACAAAACGGAAGAGTGGTAGAGGAGAAGACTACAATTGATTTGTTAATAACATCATTGCTGAAAGGAACTCCGCAAGCAATTAAATTCTTCGCTCTTCGCTACAAAGAGGAAGAAGAGCAGACAGGAAACGACGGAAACGTACAAATTTCCAGACTCTGGATGTTCTTTCACCGGTTGATGGGCAATAAGCACTTCCTTTTCCTATTACTCAATGCAGATGATACATTCTTTATCCGGCTAATTCCTTATCTGTCTCAAATTGAACGTCTTTTTTCGAACGTCACTGCGCAGAAATCTCTAATCCCCTTAATCAAGAAGCACTTGGAGTTGACTGCCAACGAAACCTTTGATGTCGAGTCCTTCGTCGGTCTCTGTGATTTAGTGCTCAGGAAAGGTCTATTTGATATGTTCGAGCAGATATGGCTTTTGGTCCCGGAAAATGTTAGGAGATCTTTCCAAACAGTGAGAGCATTAGATAGAAAATTGGAGGAACTTGTTGTCCGTATGAAGAGGGATGAAACTAATTTAGCAAACGTTGAATGGGCCAATAGAGTGCATTACATTCTTCGCAAATTATGGAGGCACGCTGATAAACAATTCAAAATTTAATTTAAGAAATAAATTAATTTCATTTTAAACGTTTTAAAATACATTTAACGACTTAAGCATAAACAAGGCACATGTTATTAGTTGATTTAATAACTAAATACTTTAGAAAAGGTAGATTACTTCCAAACAATGCAAAATTCATTTCAAACAAGAAAAGAAACCGAACATTAAGCTACAAAAGGACAGATTGTCTTCAGGTAGATTTTGCTAATGCAGCGAGCTTTGTTAAACAACATCTATATAAAATTTTTCTGGACTTCCTACAACCTCAGTTCGTTTGACGACACAGTACTACAACAATCAAAAGTTAAATTCGTGAGTGCATCAAAAATGTTCAAAAACAAAGAGACCATCTTCACCTTGGCTCCCTTGCCGAGTCTCGAAGAAGTCACCAGACGTTCCATTATACGAAACGCGTTCTTCGACAACATGAACAGATCAGATAGAAATTACATTTTGAGAAAAATGTACTTCCCGATCAGCAGTATGATGAGCCGCATCCAACGCACTTTCGACGCCGATTACCACCCAAGAATCCTCACCAACAAAAAGGACGAGATCAAACAGGATGTGAAGCAGATCTTTGAAGAATTATGTCTTTTGTTCAACACAGTATTCTACTTTTATTACGTAGTACAGTTTGAAGATGACCTTTTTGAATACACCTCCTGGAGTCCATTCGGAAGCATCGACTTGGTAGAAACCTTCCACAAGTGCTGCCGCCAGTTGCCCAAGCCAATGACATACATGTTAGCTGCCAACTTATGTCTCGAAGACTACCTCGAAGAGAACTCTCTAGATGTTGTGGAAACATGTAATACAACCTTTGGTAGATTCAACACTGATAATGTGGAGTACTTCAAGTGGTGGTGGGCGGAGATGGCCAAGAGAAGCGGCAATAACAGCGTTAAAGTTAACATTGTGAGAATGCAGAAGACCGCACAGGAGATGTTCAAAATATCTTTACAGAAAGGAACAAAGCAAGCAGTTAAATTCTTTGCGCTTCGCATCCAAGAAGAAGAACGACAGAGAGGAATGGACGGAGATGAAGTGCTCGTTAAAGTTGCCATTCAAATTATGTGGATAATTTCACCGGAGAATTTTATCTTCCTAGTGCTCAATGCCGACGACAGGTTACTCACCCGACTAGTTCCTCATCCTAATTACATTAATTATTCTTGGGGCGAAGTTTCTTCAGAAAAAACTCGATTCCTCATCCTCAAGAAGCTTCTTCAGCCGACAGCCAGCGCCCCTTTTAATGTCGAATTATTTGTTAATAACTGTGCCATTGAGCTCAAGGATGGCAATGTAGAGGCATTCGAGAAGATATGGCCTTTGGCCCCCGAGGAGGTTAGAAGAAGTTCGAAAACCGTGGAGGCGTTGGAAGGACTCTTGAAGGGCTCGATAGCCTATTTTAAGATGGATAGACCGGGTTCACTTAAATTTGAAATGGCCGAGAGAATATGTGACATCTTTGCCAAATTGAAGAGACAGACTGAAAACTAAAACCAATTTGTGTTGTTAAGTGTATTTTTTTTGTTTGTAAATGCGTTCATTTATTTCTTTGTGATATTTTGTTGTACTTTCTATTTTCATTTAAACATGTAGGACTAATATTATTAAGTAAATATTTGTAAAAATCAATCACAATTTGTAGTTGTATTATAACCTATCAGAAAACGTATATTTAGGACTGCTCTGTTCTATTAGTGTACGCAAGAAATTAAATTTAAAAATATAAAATTATCTTTACATCATGGCAAAGTTTTCTTCTTCCGACACCTCATAAACGTTTTCATCTTCCTCGCAAATATGTTCGTATAACGAATAATTGCTTATCCCTGAAAGAAAAAAGAACAAATTTAGGGTAAGTTAAAACAACAGGTAAGTTACGTTTATCCAAACAATAAAATTAATTACAATAATATTCGTAGTACCTTCAGTGAAGTATTTTTAACTTTTTAGCTTAATATTTACAGTGTGTTATGCCAATATTATATAATAGAAGTACAGCGTGAATTTTGAATAGTAAGGCATAAAAAATTTGAATTTGAATCCGCCTTATTTTAATAAAGTTCTCAACTAAAATTTAAAATTGCCGGGATTTTAGTAATATGTAATGGTGTTAGAATTTAAAAGTGATCTATGAAAAAGTAAATAAAAATAGAGAGAATAAAATGTAATGTCAAAGTGAGATTATTAGAAATAATAAAAGAGTTTTCGAATCTAATGAAAAGAGCTTAACTACAACATAAACAAATGGGTTGCATAATTTAAGCAGTAATATTATTTTATTATTTATTTTGGGTCTGATTTCAGACACATACATTATTATTATTGCTACTGTTATTGTTACCGTCATTTCTTATTAAGAGTATACGCAGAGATAAGGAGAGATGGGTAACTCTGTACAAAAAAAGTTAGCCATGCCTCATCCCAACCATTGCGTAGATGTCGCTACTATGCTTGAATAAAGAATAGGCGGGAATTTTGAATTTTAAGCTGTAATAAATATATGATTTAATAATAAATTTTAAAAAGTAAACAATCTTTTAATAGCAGAAAATGAAATTTTATTTGTGATAAATAAAGAATAAAAAAACCATATTAAATGAAAAAATTTAAATTTTCAAGGTGACGACACGTTTTGACTTTTTCCCTGGACTGTCAAGCATCCTTCAGATATGAGTCATTGACATTTATAACTTGGAGGGTTCCTTGGAAAGCGAAGTATCCTTTCAACCTCGTTCTCTTCCAAACCGCAAACCAAAAAACGTTTCGACATTGTAACACAAATATAACACAATGAACAATAATAACAACGCAAAGAACTTCTATCAAAATGAACAACTACAATTTAAACAAATGAAATTTCGAATGACATCTCCTTCTTCTTCTTCTTTTATTAGTCAATTTTGTGCAAAGTGCTGCCACCTGCGGTAGGTGAGTTGAACGATTTACAACTAGTGCCATCTGCGTTGTGGTTGGGAACGTGCTGACAGAGAGAACCTGAATGTGAGACCAATATAGTAAAACGAGACAGAATGATGCAGTCAAATTTCATGATATAAGATTCCCATCTCCCCTTATCTCTGCCATAGGGTCTTTGGCATCCAGAGGAATGTTAATGTGTCTAATGAATTCATACTAATATCTCATACTTAAATTATGGATTCTGACTTACGTAGAAGGCAACTCCCCAAAGTCAGGTCCAGACACTTGTCACGTTCTACTCCTGATATTCTTTTTCTTCGTTATTAACTTAATTCGTTTTCTTATTTTCTTCAAAGCCAAAACTTCTGACATTTGCATTTGGTAGTATTACTTATCCCAAACAAGATTTCCTGTCGCATAGCAACCATTCGTTTATTTCTTTCAAGATAAGCGCGATTCTCATGCCTACTTCGAGTTGTCTAAACATGCGATGCTCAGCCTCCTTTATAGAGCCTCGATTACACGGAGTTAATTCACTCTCTACTATCGCGCTAGTGAGATAGTAAATGAGTAAACTAGCTCAGTGTCATCGAGGCTAATAGTAAACTCACAACAAAAGGAAAGTGTGGTGGATGAGTTGTAGTACTCAATTCCAATTACATTAGGTACTAGTTCTGCCGGCATACATTAATGTATACTCATGAATTTTATAGTTACTTAAAAAATGCAACGATGCCGATGTACTACTAGTGTGTAGGTATATTTCCATAAAGGGAATTGTCTAATTGTTAGAGATTGCTAAAATTTCCAAATATAGAAGAACTAATTAGTTTAGACTATAAAATTAGCTTCTAAATAGAGACATTTAAGATATATATTAAAAATGTATTTTTTATATTATAAAACCTTATTGTAAAAACTTTTGCATTGTTTAAAAAAATATTTATTCTTAGCTTTAAAAAAATTTTGTTTATGTTTGGCAGAGGATTGAACGTATCTACGGTTCTGATTGCACTAACTGTCAGCGTGGAAAGAAAACTACGAACTCTAATATCTCAAAACCAATTCATTTATATTTAATTCAACAATTCAACACCAATAAAAGCTTCATGGGCATCAAGTGTGATGCTCGTTGAAGACACCACATCCCCTGGTTTCCTCTCAGAGCTAACGGAAACAACATTTATTTCGAGAGGATTTCCAAACTTCCCTTTAAGCTCAATCGTTTCACTGCTGGTTCCTTTGTTAAACAAATAAACAAATCCAGGCTTCCCCTCAACTTTCCGATAAATTCCAATAACCTCCTCTGCGAGAGCTTTAATATCAAAAGATCCTTCGGCCAAAACTTCGGATTTGCGCAATTCCATCAACCTTTGGTACACACGGAAATGGCTCCTTACTCCTTGCTTCTTCTGTGCTGCTAAGTTATTGGTGAGGTATTTGGAACTAACTGGGAGCCAAGTTTTGGCGCCAGTGTTAAAACCAGCGTTTGTGGAATCGTCCCAATGGAACGGTGTCCTTTCGAAATCTCTGCTAATCTTGTTGAAATCCTCAGGAGGTCCATTGCAAGCGCTGGGGTCTTGGCCTTCTTCGTAACTAACCTCGCCGTCCTCCATTCCGATCTCTTCTCCGTTGTAGGTCACTCCAACTCCTGGTAACATGGCCGTCAACATATTCAAGCCATCCACGTTCGCCGGGCCGTACCTGGTGGCCACCCTGTGTTGGTCATGGTTTCCTAACTTTAGCACAAAGAATTGTTTGTATCAACTGCGTTGTTTATATGTTACTTATTTTATTGATATTGTATATGTTACTTATTGTATGTATTTTGGTTTTAAGAGATAATTGAATTAAATTGTAATTAAGTTGCAATAATTACCACCCAGTTAGATGTGTATTCTTCCGGAATAACGCTGAACCAATTTTGAGTCTTGTCAACGAAGTCCTGCGCGGTGGAATTAACATTAAGGTCGGTTATAAGGATGAAGTTGAAGGAGAAGTGAGCCCCCAGTCTGTCGCCATCTCCGTAATAGTGCATGATGACATCTAATGAAGAATAAGCTTCGGTCATCAAAATTCTGGTGTCGCCTCCGTTCTTCTTGGTGTACTCATCCAATAGGTCTCTGTATTGGTATACCATGTCGAAGGTGTCGGGGAGGTCTCTTGAGTAAATGTGGTCGAGGTAGTCGTATTCCCATGGTTGGACCCCAGGCTTTCCTGACAGAGGTTCGTCCTTAAAGTGCGCTTCTTCGAATAAATGGGGAATGGCGTCTACTCTGAAGCCATCAACGCCTCTGTCCAGCCAGAAGGTGAGGACATCCTTCATTTCTTGTACCACTTTGGGGTTTCTGTAGTTTAGGTCGGGTTGTTGGATTGCGAATTGGTGGAAGTAGTATTGCTTGCGAACGTCGCTCCATTCCCAGGCGGAATATTTGAAAACACTTATCTAGGAAGAAAAACAAAAGATGTTAATAAAATAATTTGTGAATAAATTAATTTGTGAATAAAATAATTGACGAATAATACGGAGCCGATACAAATCTACAGTGATACATAAGGTTCATTCCAACAACACGAGTTGACAGAGATAGACTTATCACTTTCGATAGCAACGACGCGACTTTTCACTCACTCATCCACGGTTAGCGCCCTCTTTGCAAGACCAGAAAATTTACTTTTGTCACTTTGACGGTTAGTTTAGGTTAGGAAGATCGCCTCGCGGGCTGGACTTTATTCTGTTGAAGATAGAGTGTCTATAAAATTTGAGAAATTGCAGGGTGGTAACTATGGGTATTTTAAAAACACGTTCTAGAGTCTGGTATGTATCGACAGTGAATACGAGCACTCTCTTTCAGTTGAACTCGGGATAATTGCGGACGCAAGATATTGTGAACAAAAACCATTGTATCCTTGAATAACGCTATCCTGCACGATCAACGTTTTACCGCGAACACGACGGGACGCTGAATCTTGACTATTTTGACCTTCAAGGGGGCCCCGCTCCAATGGGGCGCATAAGAGAATCTTTCTAATTAAACAGTTGTCACGGTAACGTGCATACAAACATTCGTATTTATCCAAGTTGGAGGACCTTCAGCCAGCACACAAAATATAAAATACAACTAAACTATTTCAACTACCTTCATTTCTTGACACACATCAAAGTTTGATGTTGTGACTTTCTAAAAAATGGAATAATACTTTTAACACATCTACTCTCTCTAACGAAAGGATATGTGTAACATTAAACGG
>JAWQRP010002807.1:0-14675 GCA_033557875.1 Quadriops clusia | reverse complement strand
CTTACCTAAGACGCAAACTAGAGCCGTATTCTAAATCGTACGAAGTACGTCCGCTACTTTCCATATTTCAAACAGCACTGAGAATTTTTTGTATTGGAACCAACAACTGAGGAAATGTAACATACTGGCAGGTGTAAGTAAATCGTGCAAAAAAAGACAAACTTTTGCAGCTGTACTTTTTATTCCGCGCACTTTTGCAAGCACTTTTTTCCGTTTGCATATGATCACGCACGGCGTTAAAGGGTTAATGAAAGAATAAATATGTTACAATTTTTCTCTTTATACTATTTTCCTCTGTACTACTTTTCTTAGGAATAAATAACACTGTTAGTTTTTACCGTATTTTTCATACAAATTTAGTTAAGTACAAATTTTAATCGGCGCCCCCTTGGAAATTAAAAGAGGTGGATTTATTATGAACACACTTACGTGCACACCCAATTCAAAATATTTTATAGCCGCACGGACTACTTAGGATTGAGGTTACCTCAGTTAACCGTTATAATCGAGGGCGTCCGAATGGTCTAAACGTCCAGGGGAGCCGAGAGAATTTTATAGCCTCTCTTAAATTATTTAATAAATACAATTATCGAGTGGGGTTTTCTCTGCGGGGGTGGAAATTTAAAAGCGACATTAATCTGGTGACGAGCAGGGGCTGGAGGGATCGCTCGGGCAGCGAAGGGGTTGAGGTTTGGGCTGGGGATGGGGTTTGAATAAGGGCTGGGGTTTGAGCAAGAGTTGGGGGTTGAGCAGGAGTTGGTGTTTGAGTAGGGGTTGGGGTTTGAATAGAGGCTGGGGTTTGAATAGAGGCTGGGGTTTGAATAGAGACTGGTGTTTGAATATAGGCTGGGGTTTGAATAGAGGCTGGGGTTTGAATAGAGGCTGGGGTTTGAATAGAGGCTGGGGTTCGAGTAGGGGCTGGGATTCGAGTAGGGACTGGGGTTCGAGTAGGGGCTGGGGTTCGAGTAGGGGCTGGGGTTTGAGCAGGGGTTGGGGTTCGGCGTGGGAAGAAGCAGGGCTAGGGGCAGGAGTAGGGGTAGGAGCAGGGGCAAGGGGCTGGAGTAGGGGCAGGGGTATGGGCAGGGGTTAGGGGCAAGGGTAGGGGCAGACAAGGGCCAGGGTTAGAGAAGGACGAGGGGCAGGGAAGGATCGGGGGCAGGGCGGGAATAAAAACTGCCCGGTAGCCGGTCCAGCCGGAGTGGAACCGGATTCTGATTAATAAATCGCATCTCACATCGCACAAATCCGGTAAGAGTAAGGTAATCGGAGTTATTAATATTTAGCGGGGGTTGTTTAGCGGCGCTTGAGGAGTTACAAATGATGGCTGTCGTTGGCAGCTGGGCATATGGTGCATCGACAGATTTTACCGGACGCCGGACTCTCATAAATTAGAACCACTGTTAAGTACACCGCCGGTCTCGTAAAGTGTGAAATTCAGCAGTCATGGGCTTTATTGAGAATGGACTGCTGTAAATTATGTCCCGTTCCCCGGTCTCCTTTAAAACTGTACATTTGTCAACGGATATATACGCGTTAAGCATGTTTTATTGGGTAATATGGCGCTCTACGTCGCACCAAAGCCGACACCGACGCCTGGCGACGCCTCACACACTACACCGCACACATTTACTTATTTCACTGCCCTCGGCTCGCCCTCCTCTCGCCCCTTCCGCCCAGCCAGTGCACCTATGATCCGCTTCGAGACCAAGCCAAGAGCGAGACCTAGCCGATTGCCGTGCCGGTTCTAATGGGCGAAACCAGAAAGTGCACTTTGCTGCTTGTTATGGTCGGGGGTTGGGGTTGTTTTCAAGATTGAAAATTTTACCCGAATTGAGAAGATTGAAAGAAGTGAGAAGATTGAAAGAAGTGAGAAGATTGAAAGAAGTGAGAATTTTTTTAATCTATAAAGGAGTTTTTCATTTAGTTTAAGAAGATTTGCACGATGCAATGCGGGTAATATGGAGAATAACAGAATGAATACAAACTTAATTACTACAAAATTAATTACTACAAACTGAATTACTACTTTCTTTCACCTTCATTTCTAAATTTGTTATTACTATTAGTGGTACATTTAAATGCAGAAATCTACATTTAAATATAGAAATCTACATTTGAATACAGAAATCTATAATTAACTGTAGAAATCTTAATTTAAAACTTAAAATCTAGGATAAATTAAAATTTTATTTGTCATTGTTTCTATTCTAATTTTCATTTTAAAATCTATTTACTCCACAAAACATACACACAATACACCTTACTTACGTTTGCTGCCTCTCGGTTAAATTTAATAGGATTTTTTTCCTTTCTGATTAATAACGATGCACATATTCTCCTTTTGAATGTTTATAAAATATTGTAAAGGGAACCTAATTATTTTTAAATATAATACTATAATATTATTATATTCATAATTATTATTATATTAAAAATTATCATTACATTAAAAATTATTATTATATTAATAATTATCATTATATTAAAAATTATTATTATATTAATAATTATCATTATATTAAAAATTATTATTATGTTAATAATTATCATTATATTAATAATAATAATTAATGAGTTAGTATTTTATTTGGGGTGTAGAGACAAAGTGTTGGAAAGAAAACCACTTTTGTTCTTCCACGACGTTTCGGGAACTTTATATTCCCTTCTTCAGGTCTACAAAGAAAAACATAATATTGAAATTTAGAACCGAATAGACAAACCATAAGACCAGCGCAGAGAATACGGACAGGAAGGGAGCACACAAAAGAAGAAAAGAAAGAAAGAAAGAAGGGACATACTTACGGACGAACACGTGGTCAGCACCATAAAGATCGTAAAATTTTTCAACCACCGAGGGTGCCAGCGTAAATACATTAGATAAATGTACCTGAGGGGGCCGTAGATCATCCCAATTAAGCAAAAATGCCAAGTTTGTCTCAAACTGCCAATTCCAGATTTTTAATTATTAATTTTTAACTGTGAATCCAACAACACACTGACAACTAGCGAACAAAACAACAATGACAGCAACGACAATGACAGGAGCCGGGAATCTACATTATCAACAAAACGACAGTAACAAGGGATCTGCATTATCAACAAAAAGAGGGAAACAGATCTCCCAAGTACAGGCAACCAAACACACAGCGTCGAAACAGAAGAAACTTTGGAGGTCTGTTTCCCCCTTTTTGTTGATAATGCAGATCCCTTGTTACTGTCATTTTGTTGATAATGTAAATTCCCGGTTGCTGTCATTGTCGTTGCTGTCATTGTTGTTTTGTTCGCTGGTTGTCAGTGTGTTGTTAGATCCACAGTTAAAAATTAATAATTAAAAATCAGGAATTGGCAGTTTGAGACAAACTTGGCGGTTTTGCTTAATTGGGATGATGTACGACTCCCTCAGGTACATTTATCTAATGTATTTACGCTGGCACCCTCGGTGGTTGATGAATTTTACGATCTTTATGGTGCTGACCACATGTTCGTCCGTAAGTATGTCTCTTCTTTCTTCCTTTCTTTCTTCCTTTCTTTCTTTCTTTCTTTCTTTCTTTCTTTCTTTTATTCTTTCTTTCTTTCTTTCTTTCTTTCTTTCTTTCTTTCTTTTCTTCTTTCTTTCTTTCTTTCTTTCTTTTCTTCTTTCTTTCTTTCTTTCTTTCTTTCTTTCTGTTCTTCTTTTGTGTGCTCCCTTCCTGCTCGTAGTCTCTGCGCTGGTCGTATGGTTTATCCATTCGGTTCTAAATTTCAATATTATGTTTTTATTTGTAGACCTGAAGAAGGGAAAATAAAGTTCCCGAAACGTCATGGAAAAACAAAAGTGGTTTTCTTTCCAACACCTTGTCTCCACACCCCAAATAAAATACTAACTCATCAATTCAGTGAGACGACAATAATAATATTTACATAATAATTAATCAAAAACAAAATGAATTAATTTTAAGAGTAGGAGAACACACATAAACACATGCAGTTTTGTTAAGCAAATAGGTTTTTACATAAAATTGGCAATAGGAACAATTACAAAAAAAAACGATAATAAGAAGATTTAATGCAGCGACAGGAAAAGCACGAATGAAGAAGTATTGTTAGCTAGACATTCCACGGTCCAACAAAGGTACCTACACGAGATGATATTATAATAGGTTGCAATCTTAACGGTCCCCGATATATCACACAAATAAAGGCAACAATTTAATTTAAAAATTGATATAGTGTGCAATAATGGGCGAAGCCGAAGCAGAATTAAAATGGAATTTTTACAGCGGCAGTAAATTTTATTTTATTCGTAGGTGGGTTAGTAAAGTAATAAATGTATAAGAGGCATTATTATTGCAACCGGAGCCGAGCGCGAGCTGGGGGTGACCCCTTAACAAATATTTACAGTGGGCCGCCGTAAAGAGTTGCCGAGACGCCGCAATGAATGATAAGACGTTAAAATGCATTACCATGATGTCACATGAAATAAAACCCATATACAGAAGCGCATTATGTGAAAAATATGGAAATAATATTGCTCTAGCAAGCAAAACAGCCCTCTGCATATGAAATATGTGATCAGGGTAAGGAGTTTTTTCCGAGTTTTTCTCGCAGCCGTTCGCAGTGAATACCAATGGTGTAGGTGGCGCGAAAATGTAATTTCGGTCGAATTAACGAGGATACAACGAGACACCGACTGACTGCGACTGTACACCACTCGTCTTGCTTTCTCCGCGATTACTTTCCAGGGGCTTCTTTCGCCCCCGAATGCCCATCTTGAATTCCGATTGCGCCCAAATAAGAGATCGGAAATTATAAAAAAGCCGCTATTATTAAAGCCGCCGCACCGCTCCGAAGCTCCCAGGAAAAATGTGTTTTGCATAAAGTATAGTATAATGTCGAAAGATTCATCTTTTTTACGATATTTTTGATGCAAATTTCTTACCCCGCGCGCCCTGCGCCGTGTAGTTTCCGTAAGGCCGGCGAATGTTTAAAAATATTGCGCCGCGCCGTCCCTTCTATCGTTTCATTTAAATTTGCAAACAGTGTTCTCTTTTGAATAAACATATTTCGCCGGATCCGTTCCGGACCAGTAATAAATATGCACAAGTCCCCACAATTCACGAATTTGTATCAAATCTGAATTTACATTTTTTCCAATTTCATTAGCGGTCCCGCGCGCGCTTCTAATTAAGGAAACCTTTCTCGGGAGTAACGTTAAAAAACACTGATTTTGCGAAAAAAAACTGATTCTGTGAAAAAAACTGATTCTCCGGACGCACCTAATTTATTGAATATTAAAATATGGAAAAGACGTACATTCTTCGTGTATTATTCGTCTATCTATTCTTCGTGTATTCTTCGTCTATTCTTCGTGTATTCTTCCTGTATTCTTCGTATATTCTTCGTATATTCTTCGTGTATTCTTCGTATATTCTTCGTATATTCTTCGTGTATTCTTCGTATATTCTTCGTATATTCTTCGTGTATTCTTCTTAAACTGTGTGTATTAATCTAACAATTACCAAAGTGGTTCATTTCAATACTGATATAAATATTGACATAAATATTGGCAAAAATAAACATTGGCATAATATCTAATAAAACATACAAATTATGGTTGCTGAAACCGAAACCTAGCGCAAATTTTATGTGTGGTCGCAATCTCGATAATACCAGATTCAACAATCGCGTAATAAGTCTAACTACCGTCTAGATTAGCAACCTAAACTTTCACACGAAAAATAAGATTGGCCTGCCTCGTCACTACACGATTTCACAAGAAGGAAGCTACTTCTTGTTCAGCAGTTTTACTAGGCTAGGAAAGAGCTTCTTGTACAGGAAAAAAGAAAAATAACATATTGTTACTCCGTTATAAATTCGGTCGGATGATTAATTAATTAAGTAACAATCCTTGTTAATACGAAACTTTTTCAGCATGAATTTGATCGAATTGCTTAAGACACGATCTTCGCTAACTCCTGGAAGAACCCTCTCTTTGAAAAGAAGCCCCTAGCCCCCTTAGCAGCAGGACTGCTGCAGGATATCGATTATTAGAATAATAAAATAAATTAAGGTAATGCACAGCGAAATAAAAAGAGCCGTAATTGGGGAGACGTCAACACAATAAAAGCGTATGGGGCTGAGATGTATTGTCGGCGAGGTAATTGAGAGATAGGTCGGACAAAAAATGGGAGACATTGGCAATCGAGGAATATCTAAATCACCTTGAATTAAGAAGTGGGATTGAAAGGGGCGGCTAAGACGGGGCACTGTTTAAGCAAACTATTCCGCTTCACTTCCGCATCGGTATTGTCTATGAATGCGAGGGTGGCCGGGGGGTGAGACGGGGGTTGTAGCAAGGGTGGGGGTGGGGTGAGGGACTGAGGGGGTAAGGAGTTGAGGGGTTGAGGGGCGAGGGTATAAGGGGTTGAGGAGCGAGGGGATGAGGGATTGAGGGGCAAGGGGATGAGAAGTTGGGGGGCGAGGGGTTGAGGGACGAGGGGATGAGGGACATGGGGATGAGGGACGAGGGGATGAGAGGTTGAGGGGAGCGAGGGGCTGAAGAGGTGAGGGGCCGACAGGATGATGGGGTGAGAGGTGCAGCCCGGCACTCGCAACCCACCCCAGTCTGAGTGTTATAATATAATAAGCTACCCTCATTCCTCAGCTTCAGATTACAAACACAGTCGAGAAACAGAGGGTCTACTGTTTTGCCCGTATTAATGATTCAATATCAATTAGCGGTGCACTGAATTATATAAACTCAATCTTGGCGCAAAAAGAAAAAAAAGAAAGACTTATGAAAATTCGATGTGGCGCCGACAATATTGTAACGAGTATAAATATTTGAAAGCAGGATCGGGAAGCGCGGCAGCTAGCGGCGAGGCGTAGCGGGCTGCTGGATGTAAGGGGTAGGTTTGGGCGATGGGGTGGTTCGGGTGGTTGGGATGGTTGGGGTGGTGCGACGGTTGGGACGATTGGGGTAGGATATTTTGTTGGAGGGCATCGGTGTTTGTAAACAACTAGGGGAGGATTCCGCTCGGCTCTAGCTGGACACCTTGTTAATGAGTTTCACTTTAGACGGCTACATCCCGACACCAGAAAACAACTAAACTTTCTCTCGTAAATATCCCCGTATTTTCGCTTCGTTTTATTGAGCAACACCGTCCGCATCAGCCCGCTCCCGCTTAATTTAATAATTGCTCGAGATAATACCGAAATTCATCTTCGCCCCAATTAAAACAATACTTGTTTTCACAACATTGCGACTTTATGCTATTTTGGGGAAAGGCGGGGAGTTTTCGGGATCGACAGTCGAAGCTTTAAAATACACCAAATAACAAATTAGAAAAATATAATTTGTTGGCTGAGCCAAGAAATTTTGTCGATGCAATACATAGTTGATTTTGGCATTTACGAGGTTATTCCGTAACATCAACATGTTACTACTCTAACTAACTACTCATGCTATTATTATACGTATTCGTCATGTTAGTTGAAGCACGGAGACCACGTGTTCTTTTTGAAATGTTTCATAAAAACTGCGGCTTCTTTGTCGCATCTTTGCCGCCTCTTTGAAAATCAAAGACCACCGGATTTTTTGCGTTACATTTCAAGTCGAACACCCTGTATCTGTGGTTGAAGTAAAAAGTATCAGGATCGTTTGATTCAAACAAGGAGTAACAGAGCATGTTAGTTAACAGGCATGTATCGTTTACAAACATGCATATTGACGTTACGGAATAACCCGTTAGGATACACACGACTAAAGGCGTGAGAATGGAGGTCAAATAAGAATAGGAGAATCTTAATTTCAATCTTAATCACAATTCTGAAAAACGAACAAGAAAAACTGCCATATTTTTCCCTGAAATGAAAGTCGGCCCGATATTGAAATTGTTGGGTTTCCGCATTATGCAGATGAATTTGGGGAATTGGGCTATTTGCAACAATAAGCAAATGTCGCGTGTGGGGGCTCCCCCTGTTAGGGTGCGTTTTGGGAGCGTATATATAACAGGGAAGGTGTACAGGTATTATGACCGGACCATTGCTCCGAGACACATGGCTTCCTAGGACCTAATGCGGCTGTTTCTATCCTTCCCGCGCAACGGGAATCAATCACATATATCACATGCACGAGCCGGCTTCAAACTTTATTACCAAAACATGCACATTCTCGCTCCTCTTGATCTCTCTGTAAGAATTTGAATGCTCCGCGTGCCTCTCACTAAATTCACCTAAAGATTTATTTACTTATCGACCGCGCATATCGAGTTACCTGCCTTTGTCTTCGGCGCTGATTCATATTTATGTTCCCATCAAATTTGAATTATTGCTAACTAGCTTGAAACTCCGCTTGGACGACTATTTAAATAAACCTAGGTGTTTTTGGAAGGATGTCTTCTAACATAATGTTTTGGACGTCGTCCTGAGGGATCTAACACATCCTGAGGGATCTAACACATCCTGATGGATCTAACACATCCTGAGGGATCTAACACATCCTGAGGGGGTCTAACACAAGTTGAGGGATCTAACACATCCTGAGGGTTCTAACACATCCTGAGGGTTGTATCACATCCTGAGGGTGTAACACATCCTGAGGGTGTAACACATCCTGAGGGTTCTAACACATCCTGAGGGTTGTAACACATCCTGAGGGTTCTAACACAACGTGAGGAATCTAACTCATTTGGAAGGATCTAACCCAAAACTTCTAAGTGACAATTTTGCCTAAACGTTGAATTACATAAATTGTTTTGAAAACAAACACCTTTTCATTTCAGCAAGCCGCCTCTCTGGAGAAGGTGCTAAAAGAGCAGCAGCAGCAACAGCAATTAGAATTAGAAAGGGCGTGGGACCACGACCGAGACGTAAAAGGAAATGGCAGCGCTAGTCCAGGATCAGAGCCAAGAGTGCAAGAGCACTCGCCTCCTCCCCCGCAAACCGACACGCAAAAGGCAATTAACACTTCTGTTCCAGTATCGCAAGTAAGTTTACTTGGAAATTTCATTGATTCCATCCTTAGAAACCCCCATTCTAGAAAAACTTCCATTGTACAAAAACCTTCATTCTACAAAAACCTTCGTTCTACAAAAACCTCCATTCTACAAAAACCTCCATTCTACAAAAACCTCCGTTCTATCAAAACCTCCATTCTACGAAAACCTCCATTCTATCAAAACCTCCATTCTACAAAAACCTCCATTCTACAGAAACCTCCGTTCTATCAAAACCTCCATTCTACGAAAACCTCCGTTCTATCAGAACCTCAATTCTACAAAAACCTCCATTCTACAAAAACCTCCGTTCTATCAAAACCTCAATTCTACAAAAACCTCCGTTCTACAAAAACCCCCGTTCTACAAAAACCCCCGTTCTACAAAAACCTCCATTCTACAGAAACCTCCATTCTATAGAAAGCCCCAAAAAACTAAAAGACGAGAAATCCAAACCCTTAGCTTAATATCCTATCCAACTTCCAAAAATCCGAACATAAAAATCGAAATGACGAGTAAATACTAAAAAAATGTTTGCAGTCTCAATCAAGTGGTCCCCAAATGATGTCGTCGCCCGTGTCAGGGCTCCACCACATGCAGCAGCTCCTCCAGCAGCATGTGTTGAGCCCCACACAACTCCAAACCCTCATGAAACAACATTCCCTTTTACAGCAACAGCACCATCAGGTAAGTTCTTCACACTTAGCGTAACTTAGTGACAAGCGTGACTTAGTCTCAAGCGTAACTTAGTCTCAAGCGTGACTTAGTCTCAAGCTTGACTTAGTCTCAAGCGTGACTTAGTCTCAAGCGTGACTTAGTCTCAAGTTTGACTTAGTCTCAAGCGTGACTTAGTCTCAAGCGTGACTTAGTCTCAAGCGTGACTTAGTCCAGCGTGACTTAGTCTCAAGTGTGACTTAATGTCAAGCGTCACTTAGTCTCAAGCGTGACTTAGTTTCAAGCGTGACAGTCTCAAGCGTGACTAGTGTCAAGCGTGACATAGTGTCAAAAACCAAAATTCCCAACTACCAATGAGATTTCTTCAACCTCCCGTTTCTGTGCTTCCAGCACCAGCAACTAGCAGAATTCGGCAAGAAGCAGATAGAGCAGACCATGCAGCAACTTCAAGAGCAACTCCAACTGAACCTTATCCAGCAAACCCATATCCTCCAAAGCGCGGACAAGAAGAAGGCTTCCGGCTCGCTCCAGCAACTAGCCCTTCAGCAGCAGCAGCTGATTCAGCAAATTCAGCTAATGCAGCGGCAGTACGTGGTGCACCAAGGGATGGGGATGCAACCCCTCATGCTGTCTCAAGGCCCAGGTAGGAAACCCCAAGGGTTTGCACATTCTAAAGATTGCGAAAATCCACTGCGGGAAAATTCAGGAAAAGTATCATTTCCAGGAAAAGTATCATTTCCTTGCCTGCTAAAACTTCCTGTCTACCATCGACATTTTGCTTTTTTAACCAATTCCAACCATATTTTGCCAATGCACCCTTTGTCATTAAATGTAAATATCAAACTAAACGCTTTGTGCTGATGCATTTTTGGTGCTGTAATTTGATCAGATTGTAATGAGTTGTAATCAGATTATATAATATTATATAATATCATATGATGATATTAATTAATGAAGACCATGTGAAGAAACTAACTTCAAGACCCAGAAGATGAAGACGAAGATTTTCCCGAAGATCTCACGACGAGCGCCACCATATATTTCTTTATTTCTAATAGTAATACATAAAGCATAAAAAGTAATACTTGTATTGAATTCATCATGTAGTACTTCTATTTTAACGAAAGAATGATGCATGCAAATGCGGAATTATAAACTTTAAATGAAGTAGTGTGATATTAACAGAAATACGTAAACTTTGACCCGCATCCAATTCAAATATTTCAATGAGTTAAGAATGTCCAAAATTACTCTATCGACAGACCAGACATTCCAAATAAAGAAAAACGTGTAAATATGTAAAGTTAGTGGATGAACGGAGGTCGACGGCGTTCCAGCTAGGTATGTATTTCCCGATCCTCTCTGTCCATTCACCCTCGTTTAGTTATCGAACCCTTAAATTGGGCAATGCCACTTGAAATAATTAATTACTAGTATTGATGAAGGTTTCTTTTTGTCACCGCAGACTATCGAAATGAATTTTCCAGAAGTGGGAGAACATCTATCCTGAACCGGAGGAAATTCACGTGCGGTTGAAACTGTTGGCACTTGCCCATCCCCAATTTCCCGTCTCACATGTCCCGTCGTGCCACCCCACACCCCTCACCACCCCGCTCCCCCCAAACCAAGCTGGAACCCGGCGCCAGCCTTCGGTTTTAAGTGCACGTGAAATCCTTTTAGCCTTCAAATTTATTGATTCAAATTTATTGTATTAATACTTGAAATCATTTACTAAATATTCTATCTCTGCTTATGTCAGATCAATCATAAATAGACAAACATTAAATAACCGCTTGAAACTAAAATGCGAAACGAAACAAACTAAAGATTGCTCTATTTAAGCGTTCGTAGTCCATCAAGTTTTGGATAAAGAATTTCCAAAAGTCTTATATTCTTTCTTTTTTTGGTCCATTCAGCTATGAGTTCGCGCGACGTCCTAAGTCCTTGGAAGGACCTCAACAACGAACAACCGTCGCAGACTCCCGTGCACAACAACAACAATAACAAACCGCCCTCGGAAATAAATGGTAAGTAATCTTTCCTCTAAGTACATTACGATTCTCTGATTGATTCGTTTGTTTTACTATGTCTGGTTTTACTGTCTGGTTTTACTATGTCTGGTTTTACTATGTCTGGTTTTACTATGTCTGGTTTTACTATGTCTGGTTTTACTATGTCTGGTTTTACTATGTCTGGTTTTACTCTATCTGGTTTTACCATATCTGGTTTTACCATATATGGTTTTACCATATCTGGTTTTACTATGTCTGGTTTTACCATATCTGGTTTTACCATATCTGGTTTTACTATATCTGGTTTTACTATGTCTGGTTTTACTCTATCTGGTTTTACCATATCTGGTTTTACCATATCTGGTTTTACTATGTCTGGTTTTACTATATCAAGTTTTACTGTATGTGGTTTTAAGTACATGTAGTTTTACTTACTCCTCTTACTGATTGAAAGATATTAAAATGTATTTCCATGTCTAATGAATTTCTTTCCATAGAACAGCAGATTATCTTAGCCAATGAACATTTTCTCTTCTAGGTGTAACAAAAGATCATTTCTCAGGTTTGCTAGGAGTTGTGCAACCTGGTAGGTCCAGCCGGGATGAAGCAAGTCCCGACGATAAAATTGACAGGACCGCTACCCCTGATAGGGTACACCATCTCTACGGTCATGGCGTTTGTAAATGGCCGGGCTGTGAGATCATTTGCGAAGATCTTCAATCTTTCCTGAAGTAAGTAAATTTATTTATTATTATTTATATTATAAATATTTATATCATCAAAATTTATATTATAAATATTTATATTATATTTTATTTACTAGTTAATCCGTTGCAAAAACATTCGCAACAATCAATTACCAAATATACCTAGGAATAGAGTATGTAGTAGCATTGAATATATAATGTGATAAGAAGCTCTCGGCCTGATAGTCCTAATCGAGACTTACCGGAGGTGCTGCCGCTCTATGATAGGGTAGCTGAACTAATAGCCGAGTTGAGAACTTTTCCGAATGTTAGGGTGCTCACATGCTACCCACCGTACGGACACTAGATGTGTTTCGTCTCTAGGCGTTCAAACTAACATTCATCTCTCTTTATCTTTTAAGATTAAATAGGACAGCCAGGGACCTACGGATCGTAAGGTAGAATACATCTTTAAATAGAACTAATAAATTGACCACATCTATAAACTGACTAATGGTTTTATTAGGGTTGCGACGATATACATCAAAAATTTTAAGATAATTTTACGTTGATGAATATTGAAATAAAATATCTTAAAATTTTAGTATACTTTTGTTTCTTTTAGAAGCACTAATAATTTTCGCCCAGTCATCTGGGTATCTTCAGGAGAAGCCGCAAGTACAAAGAGAGAATGCATCAACATACCGTGTTAATAAATAACAAATTATTACAAATACCGTATAAAATTACATAACTACAGTTGGCTACATTTCAAAATATCAAATCAATTTCACTCACAAATCAATTTACATTCGTCATCATTGCAAAGTTGTTCTACTCTTAGGAGATATAATAATAAATAAATAATAAATATATGAAATATAAGAAAAACAGCCGTCTACTAATACATCACTCACAGCACAAGAAAAAATGATAAACTTCGTAAAATGTAGAAAATAATCCTCAAGAAAGAAGGAAAAACACAATAATCATAAACAGATTAAAAACCAAGACGTAGGGATCGGCTATCCGAAATAGTTTCTTATTTGTTAAAATTGTATCCTGATGTAAACTGGCGTCCAAAATTAAAGGAACACCTATGAGCGAGCAAATATTTCGGTCATTTTCAAAACTGTGTAACTCCGAGAAAAATGATCTTCCGAAAATTCTTTGCATATCATTTTCAAGGAAAATCTCTCTACTTCTTGATTCTGTAAGTTAAAAGTTTCTATTGTAAAGGAAAGCCAATTTTTTATGTGAGAAACGAGAAAGAAAAATTTTTGTTAAAATTTCTTAAAATTTAAACAAGTCCACGGACTTCAATAATTTTTTTCGATTAATTTCTCCAAATGCATTTTGTAGTGTGAACATTTCTCTATGTGTTCCACTTTAATTCATATTTCTGCGACAATTTTTAACAAAGTTATTGACGATTAAAGAAAAAATCGCACTCTTGACTTTTAACTGTCATAACTTCCGATAGCAAAGGGTAATATGCATTTAGTCTACGGCATAAGAAGCACTATAAAATAATTTATAATGCCATTGAGTTTAGTTTTTCATAAACTCACTTTTTTACTAGGTAAATTTTGTTCAAAAATGATGCTGAAATTTACGAATTTGCAGGGTCGTATAAAAACGGCCGACACATCAATCAATTTCAAAACACAAGGACATAAGGAATACAATTTTTGATCGTTTTGAAATTTTGTACATGTTTTAATTATAGTTTTTGCTTGTAAAAAACGTAAACATCGCAATGATATCGTTAATGCCCTTTATGTGTTGGTCGTTTTTATACGACTCTGCAAATTCGTAAATTTCAGCATCATTTTTGAACAAAATTTACCTAATAAAAAAGTCAATTTATGAAAAACTAAACTCAATGGCATTATAAATTATTTTATATTGTTTCTTATGCCGTAGACTAAATGCATATTGCCGTTTGCTATCGGAAGTTATGACAGTTAAAAGTGTGTGATTTTTTTTAACTGTCAATAACTTCGTTAAAATTGTCGCAGATAAATGAATTAAAGTGGAAAATATACAGAAATATTCACACTACAAAATGCATTTGGAGAAATTAATCGAAAAAAATTATTGAAGTCCGTGGACTTGTTTAAATTTTGAGAAATTTTAACAAAATTTTTTCTTTCTCGTTTCTCACATAAAAAATTTGCGTTCCTTTTAAAATAGAAATTTTTAACTTACAGAATCAAAAAGTAGAGAGATTTTCCTTGAAAATGATATGCAAAGGATTTTCGTAAGATCATTTTTCTCGGAGTTACACAGTTTTGAAAATGACCGAAATATTTGCTCGCTCGTAG
>JAWQRP010002806.1:0-14675 GCA_033557875.1 Quadriops clusia | reverse complement strand
AATTCCAGCGCACACTGGACCAGCATTTCCGGTTCTGGTCTCGGCAAATGTGATAACCGTATCTATAAACGCAGAATTTCGCTTGGTGGCAGATTCGAGGGGGCCCGGCGGACTAGGGGTCTGGGACGTTAAATATCGAAAATGTTAGAGGATTAAAGATGATAGAGGATCGAAGGTGTTAGAGGTTTGAAGATGTTAGAAGATTGAAGATGATAGAGGATTGAAGATGTTAGAGGATTGAAGATGTTAGAAGATTCGTGATGTTAGGATTGATGATGTTAGAGGATTGAAGATGTTAGAAGATTCGTAATGTTAGAAGATTCGAGATGTTAGGATTGAAGATGTTAGAGGATTGAAGATGTTAGAAGATTCGAGATGTTAGGATTGAAGATGTTAGAGGATTGAAGATGTTAGAGGATTGAAGATGTTAGAGGATTGAAGATGTTAGATGATTGAAGATGTTAGAAAATTCGTAATGTTAGAAGATTCGAGATGTTGGGATTGAAGATGTTAGAGGATTGAAGATGTTAGAGGATTGAAGATGTTAGAGGATTGAAGATGTTAGAGGATTGAAGATGTTAGAGGATTGAAGATGTTAGAAGATTCGTAATGTTAGAAGATTCGAGATGTTGGGATTGAAGATGTTAGAGGATTGAAGATATTAGAAGATTCGAGATGTTAGGATTGAAGATGTTAGAGGATTGAAGATGTTAGATGATTGAAGATGTTAGAAGATCGAAGGTGTTGTTGGGGCCCGGAGGAGATTGCGCCTGAAGAGGTGACCCCTGACAATTTGCGCAATTCCAATTTTCTCTCGAGACGTTAATTCAAATGAATTTCGTCGTAGGCATCTCTGGCGGTGTCTTTGGTTCCCAGCGCGACAGCTGTAGTTTATGCAAATTGCCCAAGAAGCCATTCATAAGTCCGACGATTTAAATTTAAAATCAGTGTTCGGACGGCTCGCTTTCCTGCTCACATTTTTGTGTGGCGTCCTTAAAACGCTCCGTGTTTACTCAGTTCGCTTCATTATTATCAGTAGGCAGTAGCCGTTGAGCAAATTTGCTCTCGCTCAATAAATCCTGGTTTGTTGGCGCTGATAAGGACGGCTGCGGCAACGACATGGCTCCAATTGATGGTTTTGATGAACTTTAGTGCGCGTTCGATTAAAAACTTTGAAATGAAAATTGGAGCCCTGAAAATTATACTGTCAAAAGTTGTGGTTGAACCATCGAAAATTATAATTCCGAAAGATTTCTTACCAAAAATTATAAAATAAACTTTTTTTAAAATTAATAATTAATAATATTGTTAATCTATGAAGTGTGTAATGAATGTGGAGTTGAAAATAAAATTTTCTTGTACTTTCTTGACTGATTTAATAGTTCATAAGGCTACCGGTTTCGCCACATTATTTTCAACTCCACATTCATCATTGTTAATCTAGTATAAATACTAGATTAACAATATTATTATTATTATACATAGTAGGGTATGAAATGAAAATTTTAGTACCACAAAAACTTTACCTAACTCCCAATAATTCTACAGAGACATAGAGAAAGAGCCATGACTGGAAAGAACGATTAACAAGTGAAATTCCAATTGAGCCCATTCCACTTCCTCACGGAGCCACTTACAGCAAATTGAATATGCAGAAGCGAAGCTCTGGCGCGACCATTGAGCAACTGGGCAATTAGCATGGGCAATCGTTGCGCACACACGGATAATGACAAAATTGCGCTCTAAATGACCCTCCGTTTAGCCATACCTGTGATTATGTAGATCAGGGGCGGCCGTGCGCGTCGCCTTGGACAGCCCTAGGCCGATGGATTTGTTGCAAATGGGCAATACAAATATTTGAAGACTGTCACCGCGGAATAGAGGCGGCTATTAACCAATCAAACGGTTGGACTAAAAATAGAGCGCTTACAACTCGGATGCCGTAAAAATAACGTCGGTACCCGTCTGCGTCTTAACGTTGATACATTGAAGACACGTGAGTAAATCATTTTGATGGTTTGAGTTGAAATCCCTAGAAAAAACAACTTCTATACCTACTCTATCCGCTGAAATTACCCTATTCGCTGAAAGTACCATATTCGCTGAAAGTACTATATTCGCTGAAAGTACCCTATTCGCTGAAATCACCCTATTGGCGGAAACTACTCTATTGGCTGAAACTACTCTATTGTCTGAAACTACTCTATTGGCTGAAACTACTCTATTGGCTCAAAATGCTCTATTGGCTGAAACTACTCTATTGACTGAAACTACACTATTGGCTGAAACTACTCTATTGGCTCAAAATGCTCTATTGGCTGAAACTACTCTATTGACTGAAACTACACTATTGGCTGAAACTACTCTATTGGCTGAAACTACTGTATTGGTTTAAATTAACATATGCTCAAGAATTCACCACCCGTATGATATTCTAAAAAATCAACCTTCTACCCACGGCTTGCACCTCGACACCGGTCGTTACGAACACCTCCTCGTCTTAATTACAACTCTACTGATCAGTAAAACAAACAAGAATCTACAAAGTGCTCGCTTACTTACCTGGCTGGATGAAATTGCATAATTGCCTCATTAGGAGAAACTTGTTCCCAGCAACAACTAATTATTTTAGGTCCACCGTCCAGCCGAGGGTTCAACCCAAGGCTTGGTTCAACCCATGTTTAGCTGCAGCTTAAGACGCCCATTGCTCAGGAGTGGTATAATTACGATCGGCCATGGTATAATAATACTATACTACTAATACTACTGAAGATCCGGGCACGGGTCTCTGTGGGTCGAATCAATGGTCGAAAAAACGGATCTAGTTACCTGGGATCGCATCGCGAATGAAAAATCGCGAACGACAATCGCGAATGACAATGCCGAATGACAATCGCGAATGACAATCCCGAATGACAAACGCGAATGACAATCCCGAATGACAAACGCGAATGACAATCCCGAACGACAATCGCGAACGACAAACGCGAACGACAAACGCGAACGACAAACGCGAACGACAAACTCGAACAGCACTCTCGATCTGGTGCGAAGGCTACCCACGACCAAGGGATACTCCCCGACTTCCCCGATATAGCACATCCGGTATGCCATGAATTCGATTCTCACGCTTATGGTGACAAATGAACGCGACAATCCGCGACTACGACCCGCTAGAAGGCACTATTTTTATGACAGGTGACCAGCAATTATTAATTAATTAAATGAATTTGACACGCTCTTCTGTGGTAAACAGTAAATAGGACAAACTTGATGGTTAAGGAGCACCATGATCCCAGCATGCCACGACCAAGCTTTGCCAAGATTATACATGACAATCCCGGAATCAGGCAGGCCAAGAGCATGGCAAAGCTACGCCGCGACGAGCTATGAATATGTACATACCAAATACATAAATTAATAGTTAGACGGGCCTGACCGCCGCCGCGCGTTTCGAATCAACTGGGTGATCACAGTTGGCCGTGTTAGTAAGTTAGTTAAGCGCCGGCGCGCGAGGTGGGGGCGCTGCCGCGCAATGAAAGTGGGGTGTAGGCGAGGGACAGCGTCCAGTGATAAGGGTCCCCCTAGGTTTCCTTAGGGTTCAAACCTCTCTTTATACACTAAAATGTAACCTATAATGACAGTAATAAGAGTAATAAAAGAAACAGACTAACCTAAAAATACCTACTATTTTTAATTTGCAGCTTTCAAATTGATTATGAAAATTGGGAATTAAAAGAGGAAGAAGAAACATTACATGATTTTTTTATAGGAACTGTCACTGTCACTGTGACACTTCTATTTCATAGTAAAATTTTCTAAACACTTGAAATTCGATTCGGATTTGTTTGTTCATTCCTCGTGGAAGAACCATGGAAACCAAAACACATATCATCAAGAAGCGTCAAAAAACGGTGGTGACGTACCTTGTCTGTCCTTCAAGAAACCGCAACAAATGGTAAGTGTTTCCTCCATAAATACAATACCCTATCCTATTGAACTTTCTTGGCGGAATCACCCCAGTCAAGTTCTAGTTCGACTATGGGCAAATTGAGCAGGTCAAAGAACATTCGGTTAATTTAAGTAAAAAGACATTTGCCACCGCAGCGAATTATGTAAGAGATAACGAGGGAACAGTTCTCTAGAGGCACAGTCAGCAAGGTTATCACCGGTCGGATTGTAACGCCGAGGCGCTGATAATATTACTTCATGAATAAGCGAAACGTCTTCTGGAAAGTTTCCCGTGATGTTTACTTTAAAAAGGAAATTTTTGTAGCAAGCTCTTTCTAACTTCGAGCGATTTTACAAATAATTCAATTACGATCTCAATGCCAATCCCGTGCGGCCTTTTTTAATTTAGTACCAGTTCGTGTGTATTTGAGTCCATCCACCCTTCGCAACCACCCCTCCTGCTAGGAGTGCCCTCATCATGCTAATAGGGGCTGTTTGTGTCCGAGCGACATATGCTGTGCCCCCCATATTATTTATTTATGGGACGCTGTTCATTCCGCTCCGCTCTCGCAAAGGCGGCGGGTCTTGTTAGTTAATTGAAAGTAGTAAATTCGTTCTGAACACTTTATGTATCGACTGGGCGCACCATCAAGTCGGCGCTGATTGTAACCAACACTTTGTGACTAACACATTGTAACCAACACACTGTAACCAACACATTGTGACCAACACATTGTGACCAACACATTGTTACCAACACATTGTGACCAACACATTGTGACCAACACATTGTGAACAACACATTGTGACTAACACATTGTGACCAACACATTGGAACCAACACATTGTAACCAACACATTGTCACCAAAACATTGTAACCAACACATTGTGACCAACACATTGTGAACAACACATTGTGAACAACACATTGTGAACAACACATTGTGACCAACACATTGTGACCAACACATTGGAACCAACACATTGTAACCAACACATTGTCACCAAAACATTGTAACCAACACATTGTGACCAACACATTGTGACCAACACATTGTGACCAACACATTGTGACCAACACATTGTAACCAACACATTGTGACTAACACATTCTGACCAACACATCGTGACCAACACATTGTGACCTAGGCCACGATGTGCCCAGGTAATTGAAGTAGACTCACGTGTGCGGCTTTTGTACACCGCTCGTCGAGCTAAATGCCCGCAATATTTTTCCCCATCATTCGGCGGCATAAATTTAACAATGATGTATCGACTACATAGTCCGCATAGTTTCCACATCATCGCCGCCTCTATGGAGCAGATATCCTATCACTTGTACACGTTAAACCCAATGAATATGCATGATTGGTTTGTATTTCATAATCCCAGAAGAATGTTACGGGCCCAATGTTGTTGATAAATAGTTGGCGTGAACCGGTGTGAGTGTATATGTAAAATATGCAAAGAGGCCGCGGCGCTCCACATAATATGCAACATACTTCTTTGGGTATTTATCTATTTATTTATTTATTTTAATGGGTTCTCGGGCTACACTTATACACGGTTTTGTGACCTTTCTTGTTGTTCTCCATTCTTGGCACATTGCTAGATTTATGTGGTTATTCCAGAGAATGACGCATCTCCGCGTCGCAACAGGACACCCAACCCGAGTTAGCAGAATTTACCTGGACTATTATTTAGTGCCCCTAAAGCTTTGAATGGCCGTAAAAAAGTTACGACCGCAAATAAAACGGGCATGTACGATGGAACGCCTCCGACTTCCCTAAATAACCTTCTTTGTGGAATAAATAACCCGTTTTGTTAAAGCCCACGCCACGCGACGTTCCGCGCGTTTATGCGAAATTCAAATGTGGTCACTTCGGACGCTCTTCCTCCTTCTGGTTATCTTCCTTTAGTTATCTTCCTCCGGTTATCTTCTTCCGGCTATCTTCTTCCGGTTATCTTCCTCCGGTTATCTATTTCCGGTTATCTTCTTCCGGTTATCTTCCTCCGGTCATCTTCTTCCGGTTATCTTCCTCCGGTCATCTTCCTCCGGTTATCTTCCTCCGGTCATCTTCCTCCGGTTATCTTCCTCCGGTCATCTTCCTCCGGTCATCTTCCTCCGGTTATCTTCGTCCGGTTATCTTCCTCCGGTTATCTTCCTCCGGTTATCTTCCTCCGGTTATTTTCCTCCGGTTATCTTCTTCTGGATATCTTCCACTTTCTGGTTCTCTTCCTCCTTAACCGCCGCAATGAAGTTGCTTAAAGCAAAAGAACATCAATAAAGCTCCTGCTTCGACGAGGACTCAGGTTTAAGCGAATAAGCGTCCGCAGGACGTCACTATCAATAAGGGCATCGATCTCAATCGGGCCATCGGCCCAATAAGGCGATCCGGCTCAATGGACCAAAGTGGTAATAACTCCGCTGGCTCGTAAAACAGCAAACGAGGCCCAAGTCGCGACCGCGGCCGCAGCCGCCCCTGCCAAAACTGGCGTTTATTTATAGGTGGGCCCGATCCCGTGGCACGGGCCAAAAGGGCATTAACCTGCTGCAACTCGCCGATAGCCCCGGGGTGATCGGCAAACCTGGACGGGAAGGCGTCATGCACCATTGAGGTCGGCCGCCGGACCGAGCTGGCTGGTTCTTGTGCAGAACCTTGGATATATCTTAATGTTGATGGAGGATGCATTCCTAACTGTCCCTGTTCAAAATGTATCTCCTGAAACGGCTGTGATTTAAAAAAAGATTTTTTTTGTAAACGTTCTTTGTGGATAACCAGTATTTTACCCTTGATTCCTTACGGGGATTGCCTATAGGGGAGTTTTTAAAGATGAAGTTTAGTGGACGGATTTCAGCCATCTACTGAGCTAAAATAATGTATTAATATCTAGTTCTAGGCAACCCCCAACACACCAAGCGACTCCCCTAATTAAATCATCATGAGGCATCATCATCATCTCAATGTCTGCACATAGTGTGACGAGGGTCACGAAATTAATTTATTAAAAACGTTGTAGCACTTGCGGCGTTTGTTGCAGGGGGAACACAACGTATGGGAAGGGAAGGTGCGTGAATTATGCCCCGGGGCTGCGACCGCACCTTTGCAAGAGGGTGAAGGCTGCCAATGCTGGTTGGACTGCAGAGATCGATCCGAGCGCTCTCTAGGAGTGGCCCTATCAACCCTCTGCCAACACCCAGCGTTCCACCTCGTAGCTGCCTTGTACAATCTTTAACTCGAGCCCTAGCTCCCGCTAGTCCTTGGTCCCAATGCCTTGAAGCCACCGCAGCTCGTGATAACCCTTAATTAATCTTGCTATAATTCTTGCTCATAATTTTACACTCCTTAGGTGTTGGTTTCTTTGCATGCGATTTATATTTATAAATGTGGGCCTAAGTCTGATAGGTGACGTCAAATGGGGCTCCATCCCTTAAAGGTCCTTTATTTATATTTTCTCTTTATAATTCTCCAACTTTTTTTGGCTGTTAACCTTCTTGTTATCTAATAAGATCTAAAGTTCGTCGGTCAATATGGGTGTGTCCCAAACTTAATTATACAAAATATGAAACGAAAAAAGTTTGGAATCTTGACGATTCAAATATTAGTACCTATGTTAAGTATGAGGTTTTGAATGCAATGGTAAAAGTAGGTAATCGGTAAAGGGGAAATTACTGTATGTATTCAGTATATGAGTGGACTGAATAAGGAGGAGGAAGTTGAGTTTTAGCTTTTATTGGGAGAAGTTTACACCAGGAGGACCAAAAATTGGGACAAAAAGAGAAAAAAAGTTGAGAAGAGAGAAGGGATAGTTAGGAAGAGAGAAGGTAATGTTGAGAAGAGAGAAGGAAATGTTGAGAAGAGAGAAGGTAATGTTGAGAAGAGAGAAGGAAACATTAACAAGATAGAAGGAAAAGTTAAGGCAAAGTGAGAAGGAAAAGTTTTACCATCCGGAAGGTGAACGGCGTCGATCCTCGATCTTGATCGAAGACAAATTTCGCCATCAGCCTCGCAGCGATAAAAGTGCATTAAGTATGGTAAAGTGAGGCTGTCCGGTTCGAGATGACTAATAAGACGATACACGTCGGGGCAGCGGATCGCGTTGTAAATGAGAGCAGGTGACAGATTTAATTATAAAAGCAAGCTGGACTGGTTTCGAGGTCTTGAGCTGGACTCCACCAATAGTAACCGTCACGGATTCGAACCAGGCTGCTTCAACAGTCTCTAAGTACACCAACCACTTCGGGGCACATCAATATATTGAACATCAGTATATTGCACATCAATATATTACACATCAATATATTGCACATCAATATATTACACATCAATATATTGCACATCAATATATTGATACTAGCTACATCTAAGGACATAAGTACAGATATAAACAGGATTTTAGATAAAGAATTCAGAACACCAAGAACACAACATCAAAAATTGAATTCAGGCCACCAACAACATGACATCAAAGTTTAAAAGAATCAAAAGATGAATGCGACTTCACCAAGTGCCATCGAGCTGTTCGGCATTCCTGCAGAATTCCATCGGTCATCGAGGACTTGCCCGCGAGGCGCAAACCACTCTCTAACCAGAGTTAGAGGAACTCTGAGGCGTTAGACGACGGGAGTTCCTGAATGACTTAGAGCTAAGTGATATTCTGCGAGAGCCGCTAGAAGGAGAGACCGAAGGAGAGAGACCAGTTCAGTGACTCTGGCCGCTGGCTGGTGGAAGGTCGCCCAAGGTCACAACTCGGCACCGGTGGCTGAGAGAGATCTTCGCCGAGGAGCTGGTTCGTTCCACGCACGGGACACACCCAATCCTTGATCGGCATGCCTGAGGTGCACCTCAAGACTGGCTACTGTGCCCTATGTTGTCTGTTGCGAACGCACGCAAATCAAGCGTTGCTCACATAATAGAATCTGATAGATTACTCTAGAATAATAGGTGCACCTACCATGGTACTACCATGGTAGTATTGTAGATATTATACATGTACAGTAAATATACATATATGTAGATTTTATCAATTTCTATGTAGGTAGATATGTATATTTTAGCGTAGCGGCGCGTCGTCGTAGCGTCACAAAATATTAAAAATGACCAAAATAATCGCAAAAAAATATAATATTTTGTCTAACTTTGATGGGTTGAAGCTCTGCGGGGTGCATTTTAGGACAGTGCTTTTATATGGACACTTTCACTTCTTTTCAACCCATCATACTAAATTTGACAACACCTTGTATATAACATATACAATTTGGTCGTATTGTAACTTGTCTAATTTATCGTTATAAATCATTTTTTGTGACATTTAAAATGAATATGAGTGTACAATCACGTATACGTATATACGTTCACGTATATACGTGGCACAGTATAGTATTTTCTTGAAACTTGGTCGCATTATTTGACGCCCAACCAGGCAATTAACTCGGACGCATTACTTTCACGGTGTATGTATTACACATACCAATTACTTCTCCATCTGGTATGTCTCTGCTGCTGGTGCTGCAAGTTGGACACTAATTGCGACCAATTAAATCTCTACAATTATGATTACGTTGTCTGCACTTACTAATCAGGGTTACAAAATTGGTTTAATTCTTACTTAACCATTGGTTTAATTATTACTTAACCATTGGTTAAATTATTATTTATCCATTGGTTAAATTATTATTTATCCATTGGTTAAATTATTATTTATCCATTGGTTTAATTCTCATTTAACCATTGATTTAATTCCTATTTGCATATTGGTTTAATTCCTATTTAGCCATTTTTTAAAGTAGGATCGACAGCAGAGGTTCAACCAGATAGTGTCTGCAAATCTTCAAGTTTTCCTAAGTCCACAGAATATGATTACCTACTCATCAAAATCGTCAAATTATTGTGCGGAGAACATAAAGATGTTTTGATAGAATTAGCATTTTAATTGTTGGTTTAATCTACGGCCCGATTACCCGCTGTATATTATAAAACATGCTTTTTTTTATTTATTTGATTTTAAACTAACCAAACGTAACGTTAATTTTTAGTTATGACTTTTTTGATTGGGTTTATAAGTCTTTGGAATAAAGCTTATAGGCTACTCAACGTTTCGTTTTAATAATTTAAACTTCTTTAGGAGTATAATCTAATACTTATAATATATTAGAAAATATAAAAAATTTTGAAATCTCCTACTTATGACAGATACTTGTAATTATTATAAAAGTTATTTGCTATTTTTAATAAGTGGATTATAAAGTCTATTAATGATATTCGTACCTTGTTTAAAATTTATTTAATTAATTCTTGAAAACTTTAAGTCCGTTAATAAAAGAATGCGGGTTTTTCAAAACATTGCCTTTATTTTACCCAACGCGTTTTGCGTTTAGTAATTTTTATTCATTCAGAATGTAGTCAAATTAAATAATTTTTTTCAATTAATTATAGTAAAATCTTTGGTTATAGTTATAGTATGTTGTTTTAATTTGAAATGAAAGTGTATTTCTAGAACTAAGTAAGTTTAATTAGTAAATCTTGTAATTAAATTTTTTTAACTAGACACCTGAAGAAGCGAACTAGGTCGCGAAACGCGTTGCAAAAAATAAAAGCAAAGTTTTGAAAAAACAGCATTCTTTAATTATCGGACTTAACGTTTCCAAGAAAACACCCTTTTGCAACTAAATAAATCTATTTTTTTTAATTATTTTACATAATTTATGTATACAGTATTTATGTATACAGTACAACTCCATTTATCCAAACTTCAGGGTTCAGTCATATTTATTCTTACTTCTAGGCGGGAAAGACATAGCTTATGTTCTCTAAGTAGGGTAGAGCGAGTACGATTGTGCCAGGGTACGATTGTGACAATCGGCATATTGGCAAAACCATAAGAAATACCGCTAGCAGAGACCTACACTACTTTTGAACAGTCAAAAGTAAATATTTTTAGTCGATTTCTTTTAATAATTGTTGTTATATGTGTACAGATAGAGTAATGAGCATCTTTCCTCCTTATAAATTGAACATTAGTAGTCAAATAGCAGTGATTACTTTTTTCGTAAATTATTTGTAGTCATGGCAATGTTTTTTTTGCGAAGGAGTGCGTTGGGTACGGTTGTGACATATTTTGTGGGTACGGTTGTGACACAAGTAAAATTAGTTTTTTTACTTTTAGGTGCCTAGAAAACGATTGAGAAAGATCGAAAGAGGGCAGTGTGACATAAAAAAATACAAAATGGATACCCCAAATGTACACACCCCAAACGAAAATCGCGTGTACAAAAAACCGGTTCCCTTTTACCACCTTATAGGGAAGACTAGCTTTTGTACACGTGATTTTCATCTTTACTAGTTTGTGTGGTGTATACATTTGGGATGTCTACACTGTATGAAGACCAGATTGTTTTGTAACTGACTTCACGATTTAGACTCTCACAGAATGATTTTTTTAATACTAAAAATTTTTTTTGACCTCTTTATAATAGCTATCAGTTTATTATATTTTTCTCTAGAAGGAGAACTCATAAGTTCTCTGATTGCTGCTTTCCTTATTTCAACCCAGTCCATACATTCAGAGTCCCACCAAATAGCAGGAATGATTTTTCTGTTGTTATTAGTGTTGATAGTTTTCAATGAGTAATTGGCAGCGTCATAAATAACCTAACTATCAACTATTCGAAGCTTTTACCGACGGAGCGGCTGCATTTTGGGTAATTTTTTCGCTACACCGAGAAAAATGATTGCTTGACATCCCAAACTATTAGTTGTTGAAACATTTTTTATCGTTTAAAGTTGCGACTGTGCTTTTTGAGCTTCACCAATAAATAAGATAGAATACCTTACATTATTATATGTGCATGCAATTCATTATATACGAATTGGAAACAAACTGATATTTGATAAATCAATTTATTCATTTTTATCAGTGTAGTTTTCGTTACGGACGGTCAGACATTTCTACAATTCTACTATTACACAGATCCACCGATCCACAGACAGACAGAATAGGGATTTTATATATTAGATTCCAATATGTAAAAAAAATAACTGAATATATTAGAAATAGAGTTTAAAAATCTTTCACTAGAATAAAAATAAAGATGATAACTTTATCAATCAAATCGTGTATACAAAATTAACTGTTTAAATTGATTCCCCTACCAAATCCTAGTTGTAAAAGACATATGTACATAGTTACAAATTTACAAAAAATTAACTATGCACACATACATATAAATATCTGTGCTATGAATTTTTAATGCACCAAAATAAAACACTCGACCTTGTGTGTCTGATCCTGAGATTACTCCACATACAATGTTACCCAAATTTGACGTTTGACCACAGTGCTTTGACATGTAGTGGGCCTGTCATTTGAATTCCATGCAGTTCAAATTGAAGTAATCTGTAAATTGAAGCATGTCTATAGAAGACAAGTTGCAAATTACGTAGTCACGCGTGTTAAAATATATCATCGTCTTAAGACAAAATTCATAGTAGTTGGATTTTCTAAGTATTATCATTGAATGGTATTATCATCCACCTCACGAGCAGAACCAATCAAAAGTATGAACCACAGATTGTAAGAACTAACCAGAGATAAGGGAACTAACTAATCGATGGTAAGAACAATCACATTCCCGAATAAACAAATCAAGAAAGCGCGTAATGACATTGTCGGCATTACAGTGATCTGTACCTGTCCTTAGTCATTACATGAAGTAATTTTGACAACTGTGCGCGTCACTGTGTTCTCAAGCGTTAGTTCTTGTGTTAGTGTTAATTTGTTGCTTTCTTTAGACAGTATTGGGGGTAAAGTTGAGGAAGAGGTCCAAATGGGACAAATGGGAACGCCTCGCCGCGCCGGTGAAAAATTCATGTAAGTTTTTAAAAAGATACGTATGCAGGTCTTTCCCTTAGATCCTAAATTTAAGATTCCTCGTTGTTGCTAAGGCCTGATGTCTTCTATTTCCTCTGGATCTCACGTTCCAGACCCATTTATGGGTATGAAAACGATCCAACAAATTTAAAATTGTATGATTTTTATTATTTTTACAATTATTATGTGTAATATCCATAATGGTAATATCCAATGCCTACTAGTGAGCAAGGAGCTGAAGTCTCAGTGTTTTCTTATTAGTTTCAAAAAAATGTAAATATAGATCAAGCCCGTTACAATAGAAAACGATTAGCCAGTTCCTTTGGACAAGTAGACCGAATCCGCAGTCCCGCAGGATAATCGATAGAACCGTTCATAAATAATAATTCCAAGGCAATTCGACACAACAGTATCCATTACTCATTCTAAAGATCTCTACTTAGATTTGCTGGTATTTTAATCTGACTTGTGCGATCGAGAGTAGAAAAGGAGTGGGCAAAGTAATTCGATCTTATGGCCGTTCTAACAACATTTGTGACAGCGTTAGGTGGACGTTAATTGGCATTATGAGGGAGGTGCTGACTTAGCATTGCAATTTTTCACATAAGAAGGGTGTGTTTTTGAAAGTAACGCGAAATACGACGAGACCATCATCATCAGTAATGCCGCGCCCAAGGACGAATTTGCGGCCAACACCTCCTCCAGGTGGTTGGGTGGTTAGGTGGTTGGGCAACTGGGATCGCCAACTAGGGGTGATAACTGGGGATGCCCTCTGGGGGTTCAAAATGGTGATGAAACTTGTGGATAAAAACTAAGGGTAAAAAGTAGAAGTGTAAACTTGGGGGTAAAAACTCGAAGTGTAAACTTGGGGGTGAAAACTCGAAGGAAAACTGGGGGGGGGGGGGGGAAAATTGGAGGTAAAACTTGAGGGTGCCGCTTGAGGGTGCCGCTTGAGGGTGCCGCCTGGGGGTGCCGCTTGGGGGCACCAAATGAGGGCGCACCCCGATGGCGCCACCTGGGGGCGCAATGTTCCGAAACTTTTTCAGGGCGTGCTAGATGATGCCAATATATCTAGGAGAACGGGCGGAAACGGCGAACGGCGGATTTTGGGCCGCTTACAAATGTTTTATGGGCGGGAGGCCGTAAAGAAGCGAAAATGTGGAGCCGCGGCGTGTTAACACGCGAACGAACCGACTTTAATCAAATATTAGGAAATATTTGGGAGCAATCCAAGAGTTAAATTGTGACCGTTCGCCAGGAGTCGTGCATAGTTCAGGTGAGTTCACTTTCCTGGGTCACGCGAACTCGCAGCCTTCCACGCGCCAAAGAGTGGTTCATTTTTTCAGCGTCCAAAGCCGCCACCACCACCGCCGCCGCCGCCGCCGCCGCCGCCGCGCCGTCGAGTCGTTTTAACCCCTGCATGCGTCACGAACGTCATCGCTATATGTATAAGAAAGTAGAGAGAATGGTTTTTCTAGACTTATGAGATATAAATGTTTACTGCTGCTATAGAATTTACAAATACATAGTCGCAGGCTTGATTATGCGGATTAACGTCTGCAAGGCGAGACACGAATTAAATAGTGGAAACTATTGTATATGTATTTATTCTAAAAATATATGGTCAAGACCGAATAAAATCGCTTATAGAGGAAAGTATGTATAGCAATACCTCGCTTAGTCTGACTTTGACCAGCCTGGGATGTGTATACAGGGTGGGCCACATAAGACGTTCACCTTGAATAACTTTGTTATTAATAAAGTTAGAACAATAAAAATTTCAAGGATTTACTCAGCGCATGAAGGACCCCAAAAAATCCTAGTAAAATTTTTGCCTAACTCTTCTACTTTT